>CM042263.1:14942745-15070245 GCA_023566225.1 Romanogobio albipinnatus
CACCAATTTGGCCATATTTCAGAGCTGCAACGTCACTGGAGTGCCCAAAAGCACAAGGTGTGCAATACTCAGAGACATGGCCAAGGTAAGAAAGGCAGAAAGTCGACCACCACTGAACAAGACACACAAGCTGAAACGTCAAGACTGGGTCAAGAAATATCTCAAGACTGATTTTTCTAAGGTTTTATGGACCGATGAAATGAGAGTGAGTCTTGATGGGCCAGATGGATGGGCCCGTGGCTGGATTGGTAAAGGGCAGAGAGCTCCAGTCCGACTCAGACGCCAGCAAGGTGGAGGTGGAGTACTGGTTTGGGCTGGTATCATCAAAGATGAGCTTGTGGGGCCTTTTCGGGTTGAGGATGGAGTCAAGCTCAACTCCCAGTCCTACTGCCAGTTTCTGGAAGACACCTTCTTCAAGCAGTGGTACAGGAAGAAGTCTGCATCCTTCAAGAAAAACATGATTTTCATGCAGGACAATGCTCCATCACACGCGTCCAAGTACTCCACAGCGTGGCTGGCAAGAAAGGGTATAAAAGAAGAAAATCTAATGATATGGCCTCCTTGTTCATCTGATCTGAACCCCATTGAGAACCTGTGGTCCATCATCAAATGTGCGATTTACAAGGAGGGAAAACAGTACACCTCTCTGAACAGTGTCTGGGAGGCTGTGGTTGCTGCTGCACGCAATGTTGATGGTGAACAGATCAAAACACTGACAGAATCCATGGATGGCAGGCTTTTGAGTGTCCTTGCAAAGAAAGGTGGCTATATTGGTCACTGATTTGTTTTTGTTTGGTTTTTGAATGTCAGAAATGTATATTTGTGAATGTTGAGATGTTATATTGGTTTCACTGGTAAAAATAAATAATTGAAATGGGTATAAATTAGTTTTTTGTTAAGTTGCCTAATAATTATGCACAGTAATAGTCACCTGCACACACAGATATCCCCCTAAAATAGCTAAAACTAAAAACCACTTCCAAAAATATTCAGCTTTGATATTAATGAGTTTTTTGTGTTCATTGACAACATTGTTGTTGTTTAATTATTAATGTTGTAAAATTAATCCTCAAAAATACAACTTGCCTAATAATTCTGCACTCCCTGTATATATGTGTGTATATATATATATATATATATATATATATATATATATATATATATATATATATGTATATATATATATGTATATGTATATATATATATGTATATGTATATATATATATGTATATGTATATATATATATATGTATATGTATATATATATATGTATATGTATATATATATATATGTGTGTATATATATATATGTATGTATATATATATATGTATGTATATATATATATATATATATGTATATATATATATGTATGCTCATCAAGCCTGCATTTATTTAATCAAAAATACAGAAATAACAGTAGCCTAATATTGTGAAATATTATTACATTATGTTCTTTTTAACTTTTTATTAATCAAATAATCTTGAAAAGAGTATCACAGTTTCCATTATTGACATTAAATCCTCATATTAGAATGATTTCTGAATGATCATGTGACACTGAAGAGTGGAGTAATGATGCTGAAAATCCAGCTGTGATCACAGGAATAACCATTATTTTAATAATATTTCACAATATTGCTGTTTTTTTTATCAAATAAATGCAGGCTTGATGAACATAAGAGACTTCTTTCATAATGCTGCATAATATTCAAAAAGGGTAATATAATAAAGTCTTTTCATGTAACCATTTCGCCAGCCTACACTTCACATAATAGGCCTGTAGGTGCCGGTGGCACTTGGGTTTTGTTAACTTTGATAGTTTCATGAAATAGTAAACGGTGTATCAATATACATAAATACAAGTGAATTTAACACTTACCATTAATGCGACATTTGCTGATGCATGGTTTTGTGCAGGGATTTGTTGGTTGTCAGTTAAAATCCATTTTGTCAGTGATGCAATTTATAAAATGAGACAAACCGCAGGAAATCGTTCCACAAACGTTAGTTCGTCTGTCCATGTAATTTTCAACCGATTTATGAATAAGAACAGAAAATTACCGTTCCACTTCACATCGCCCAATGGAATTTGAACTTGCTTTGCCAGATCACGATTGGTTGGTGTATATAGATGACAAACGGGCATTGGTGAATTGTGTAATACTTTAAAATATATAATATATAGATTTGTAATTAAATCAACACATTAGCTCTGATTATGGATGAAAAAAAAAATATTGGTTTACTTTTTTCCTGTGAGGCCACACACTCTCTAAAAGGACCATATTTGGCTCGAGAGCTGTTTCCAAACAGTGGAAAATCCAAGGGGTTAATCCAGCCCCCGCCCCCCGGAAACCGTACCTTCCATAGGCGCGGCCATTGCTAACCAAGCCATCACCTGCTGTTAGCATCCCATTGACTCCCATTCATTTTGGCCTCACTCTGACAGTGAATATCTTTACATCTGAGGCGTTTAAAGATTCCATTCGTCCATTGTTTATTTCTAAACAAACACGACAATGTATAAAAGGCTCCATTACCTTGTATCTTACACTATCGCCCGTTGAAGCTGTTTTTGTAAAATATAGGCTAACGATTGCGTCATAACCATGCAACTGTGTCGCGCTGTTGAGCAAATTACCATATAGACCCGTGGAGAAGCTTGTAGGCAATCTTTTACTGTCTATGAGGCAATCGGGGGGACGTGGAGGTAGGGCTGGGCGATATATCGATATAAAAAAATATATCGATATATTTTTAGACGCGATATGGAATTAGACCATATCGCATATATCGATATAGTTCAAATTTGCGCTGCTCCCCGCGCCACCGCCCCTCCTCTTCGAGGGGGGGAGGGGGCAGGCACAGAGCACTTCAACAGGCACTTCAACAAACATGGAGGAAGCAACTACGTCTGCAGAGCGCGCGGAGGAATTGGTTAGTAAAAGAAAAAGCAGTGGCTCAGTAATTTGGAGATGGTTCGGATTCAAAGTTTCAGATGAGCAACAACATCACATTATTTGTAGGGAGTGCAATAAACAAGTTACAGCCAGGGGTGGAAGCACTACAAATCTTTTTCACCACCTAAAACAGTGGCACAAACTGCAGTACGAAGAGTCTTTGAAACTGCGCGCTGCAGAAGCCACAGCCGCAAGTCATCGACAACCCGAGAAAGCTCCAGCCCCGACACAAAGCTCACTGCAAACTTCATTTTCCCGCAATGTGCCTTATGAAAAGAAAAGTGTCAAGTGGTGTACTATAACTAAAGCGGTGTCCTATCACATTGCTAAAGATATGGTCCCCATTGCAACTGTGGAACAAGTCGGATTCCAAAAGCTACTGAAAACTATGGACCCGAGATATGAGCTTCCCAGTCGCAACTACTTTGCACGAGAAGCATTGCCACAAATGTACTCTGAAATCAGACAGAGCCTTGCTAACCGGCTCGCTAACGTGACCCATTTTGCGTTGACCAGCGATATGTGGTCGAGCAGGACGTGTGAGCCTTACATGAGCGTGACAGTTCACTTCATTCAAGACTGGGAGATGAAAACAGCGTGTCTGCAAACAAGTTATTTCCCCCAGGATCACACCGGTGAGCACATAGCTGAGGCCCTGCAGGACGCAATTGCAAGCTGGAAACTCCCAAGAAAAGTATCTGGTTGCTATAACAACCGACAACGGGAGCAACATCGTCAAAGCGGTTGAGCTGAACGAGTGGCTGAGGATGCAGTGCTTCGGTCACAGACTGCACTTGGCTATTGGTGAGTGCAGTGTTGTAAGGAGTTTTCAGATATTTTACTTTAATCAAAAACATTAAAATGTTAGTTTTTCCTTATTTTCCTTTGTGTGTCTGTCTGCAACTTTGCGTTTTATGCTGCTGTCTTGGCCAGGTGTCCGTTGAAATGCAGTATGTATTGTTAAATAAAGATTAAATAGATTAATAAAACACAAAACTTAAAGTGCTAAATGTAAAATCATTTACAATACAGAATGGTAGATTTCAGAACCATATTTATTAGGTTTCCGTTATTAGATAAGAATGAGTGATGCATTGATGTATTTACCACTTTAATGTTACAGCTGGTAAAGGTGAGGTAATTATGACTTTAAAATGCTGGTTAGCCTGTTGTTCTCATCAAGGTAACATATATTTAGCTATTATGATAGACTATAGTTTTTTCTCTGGATTGAAAATAGCAAACTGCAAAGTAACTAGAAACTAATGTTGACACATATGCCTAAACATTGTGGAGTTTTTAGTGGAGTAGAAATATGAAGTAGCATTAAAAAATAGCATAAATATTAAATACTAAGAACAACAACAAGAACGGAACATGAGTAAATGTACATACAGTATAGTCATCATTTATAAATTATACAAAAATAATAATACATAAAAATCACTTGCATGATTAAAATTCAGAAAAAAAATAATATAATATTTATGATTAGTACTGGTGTTGATTAAAAAAAATAAACTATGAAACGAGAAAATAATATTAATGTAGAATATTTCTAAAGCTTGATTTTGGATTAGTTGTATGAATGTGTTAAAGTGAAACCAGAGTCAAATTTCTCGCATAAGCACATTTGTTTAATAGTTTTTTATGATTCTGACAGGACATGGCATGAATGACAAGCGTGTCACCCGGGCCATTTCTTTGTGCAAAAGAATTGTAAGCTGTTTTTCGTACAGCTGGAAGAAAAGGAGACATCTTGCTGAAGTCCAGATTCAGCTGGGTCTGCCAAGTCACCAACTCCTAACCGAGTCTGCCACACGCTGGGGATCCAGGCAGCAGATGATAGAGAGAGTCCTGGAGCAGGAAGGAGCACTGGCCAAAGTCCTGTCTAATGACAAAAAGACCAGGCAACTTGTCCCTACCTGGCAGGACTTAGAGGTCCTAGAAGCAGTCCAAAAGGTCCTGAAACCTCTCCAGGACTTTACTGATGCTTTATCAGGTGAGGAGTACGTCACTCTATCATATGTGAAACCTGTGCTGCACCTTTTTAACGAAAGTCTCCTGGCATGTGAAGAGGGTGATAGCGAGCTTTGTAAATCGATCAAGACCAGCATTGTTGAGTACCTCAACAGCAAATATTCTGACCCAGCCACTACTGACCTTTTGGAGATGGCTTCATTTGTGGATCCTCGGTTCAGGGCCACCGACATCCCAAGTGAAAAAGTCGATGCATTGAAGCACAGAGCTGTCTTGGAGGTGGAGACGCTACTGGCTGATCAGAGCAACTGTCAACCGCCTTGCCTATGTGTGCCCACTGTGCCTGAGCCTGCAGATGGAGAAGCAGCTGTAGCACCAAAAGCTAAGAGACTGGCAAGCTTCTTCAAGAAGCGCACAGCCACCACCACTGCACCAACCAAGAGGGGGACTATTGAAAATGAACTGTCAAGTTACTTGCAGTCCGCAAGTGTGGAGAGTGACACTGATCCTCTCAAGTGGTGGAAGGATCATGAAGTTTTCTTTCCATCTCTGAGCCACCTGGCAAAAAAGTATCTCTTGGTACCAGCTACCAGTTCACCCTCCGAAAGGGTTTTCAGCTGTAGTGGCAATATCGTGACCCGCCACAGAGCATCTCTGAAGCCGGATGCTGTTGACAGGCTGGTGTTTCTCGCACAAAATCTTTAAACGAAGGAGGATACGCTTGTCTGTCTTCTAATGTCTACCTCAGGACAGCATTACTGTTTATCAAAGTAAAAAAAGAGGGGGAAAATGTTTATTGAGTTGATAATCTGTTTCTTGTGCAACTGGTTGAGACTGTTCAGATAAGAAATTGAGTTAACAAAAAGGAAAAGGTCATCTCAAGCTGATGTTTTAAAAAAAAAAGTTCTTAAACTGAGCACTTTATTTTGTTCTTTCTTTATATGTAAATGCTGCCCATAAGTTACTAGGGTTTGTCATATTCTTTTGTAATGTTCATTATTTGCATCTGTGGATTTGTTAGAAAAGAGAATAAAATCTGTTATTGGATTTTAATAAGCCATTTATAGTTGTAAAACAATTTTTTTTATATATTGTACTTTTCTCATATAAATATATTTATTTCGGAAAAAGATTGGCCTATTTTATTTTATAGGCTATTTTTTATTTTTATTTTATTTTTATTTAAATGTGCACCTTATGGAGCTTTGATTTTAAAAAAAAAAAGGTACTCCTGTCCTATTGTTATACAGTATTTTTTTTTACATTTTATTGTTATTTGAACAGCTGAGCATTTAATTATGAACCAGGTGAAGAAACCTGTTTACTATTTATTCATTTGATTTTGCAACTGTTCACTGAAATGGCCGGTTTCAATAAAACTACTTATGACGTCATATTTGGCTTTGACTTTGACTGAACATTTGCTCTCACTTTGCGGAAAAAATATTGGGATATATATCGTATATCGATATTCAGCCTAAATATATCGGGATATGACTTTTTGTCCATATCGCCCAGCCCTACGTGGAGGCATAAACGCAGATAGAGATGTTGCAGATCCTGCTTCATTCATCAAAAGTTGCTCCTGCTCACTCTCTCTGTCTCTGCAAGATTCGGTGATTCAGATTTCACTTTGCACAACTACTAGAAGACTTGCCACTGTCGGACAGGTTGCTCACGTCACATCTACGTCATCAAGCTCAGTCCGAGGCTGCTCAGCCATCAGGAAGTGAGTGCTTCTATTTGACTTCATTTATCGCCGTTGAAGTCTATGGGGTCGCTGTGTCCATTTCTTTTACTGTCTATGTGAAAATCAGCAGTAAACGCACACAACCCATAGCAACGCGTTATGGCAACGTCTCAACAGAAATTGTCCGACTTTTGAGCCGTTCGTTACTATTGTATACATTGTCATGTTATAATAATCACATTTATTTAGTTTTATTGACCACGATATTATCATTGATATTTGTCTGAGAGGGGCACTTTTGATTCATTTTGAAAAAGGGCAGGGGCTCGAGCACCCAAAGACCCCCCCCCCCCCATCCCCCCACAAAAAAACTAGATAAATAACATAAGTTAATGTTATTTATTTTTATTACATATTTATATTATTTATCTCTTTAGTCAATAAAATAGTAGGACATTGAATTCTCATTATGTATACATTTAAAGAGTCATTCTGTTATCCAGTAACATTTTGGCTTCATAATAAAAAAAAAAAGAAAAAAAAAAAGAGGTTCATGTTTTTAGCATTCTACCAAAATAGTGACATGTTTAACTTTTAGGAATACATATCGGTAAAGCTCAGGGACTAAATAGTAATAAATAATAATTATGGGTAGATTGTTCAGACACTGCCCGTATAGGTGACCCTGTTAGGGAGCACATAGTTATAGTTATCACAAAATGTTAGCAATGTAAATGTTAAACAATAATGAGCTTTTCTTGGATAGTATATGTCCCTTATGCCATCATAGTATTTTTTATTCTTGAAAGAAACAATAACAAAACAATTATTGATGAATAGAATGTCTTGATTATTAAGAACAGGTACTTTGTTGTACCCATTTTTGCCAACAGGATGGTAAATAATAAAACATTTTGCTCAAAAACATATACTGTATATGCTGTTCATGCTCCTCACCTCCCAAAATAAGACATAATGTTAACAGGTTCTAACAGTGGATGAGCTTTCCGTCATTGTCCTGCATGGTTTGCCATCGGGAATGTGTGGAACTGCACCTATATAATATTGTTTTATATATATATAGCCCATCCCTAGTGTCTAATGTATTGCGGTGCACGTGGGAACTGTATAAATAAAGTGCACGTTAACCCAGCTGATGTAAACATTAACAAATCTTGACTTGCTCCATCCTTTATCTTTACTCAAAGTAGTAAGAAGACAGACAATCTGCATTAATAGACTCAGTTTTAGGCAATACTGCAGCCCTCAGCTGATTTACAGTAGTATTTCAGTAAGACAGTAATAACGTGGGTTAGCCAGATACTTACACAATAAATACATTGTAGACCACAGAGTCTTCTCGACATGATGCTATCCAGTATCGGCTGCAGTGTTTGAGGGGGTAAAAATTTTTCCTGGTGTCTGCGAGCGCAGTAAATGGACGGGCAATATGCTAATGTTTCGTCTTGACGTCACAACGAAGCGGCTTGCGATTCATTTGAAAAATTATTTGTTTAATTGAATCAGAGTCGACTCTTACTTTTGAGAGACAATAATTTTATATATGCTGCCCTTTCAGATTTACAACTTTGCAGGATGTTTTCATTCACTTAGAACCATGTTACACACTATGAAAGGGAATTTTCAAAAATCCATAATAGGGGCTCTTTAAGAGTGTGACAAGGAGGATAACATTTCAGAAACAAAACAAATGGTAGGAGTGAGAGTTGAAGCTTACTTCAATTTGTACAGTTGAATACCAGCGGTAAAAATAAATGATGTAATTTCCTGAAAATGGTCTCATCGGAATTGTGGTCTTTTTTGGAAGTCGAGAGTGTACATACTAACAGGGTGGAAGATGACTTCAGGGACATGGTAAATTAAGAAAATTGTAAAGATAATAATAATAATAATAATAATAATAATAATAATTAATAAAATAACTATAGTTTCACATGATGTATATGTAGGCCTATAATTAGAGGCAGTTTAGCCTAGTCTATAACTATACTAATATTAATAATATAAAATATTTTGAGGTTTTTATCATGTCATGGTTTATAGTTCTTGCGGAAGTTGATTACTTTGCACTGAGGACATGATAAAATTTAATGCATACAGTGAGGAAAATAAGTATTTGAACACCCTGCTATTTTGCAAGTTCTCCCACTTGGAAATCATGGAGGGGTCTGAAATTGTCATCGTAGGTGCATGTCCACTGTGAGAGACATAATCAAAAAAAAAAACCCAGAAATCACAATATATGATTTTTTAACTATTTATTTGTATGATTCAGCTGCAAATAAGTATTTGAACACCTGTCTATCAGCTAGAATTCTGACCCTCAAAGACCTGTTAGTCTGCCTTTAAAATGTCCACCTCCACTCCATTTATTATGCTAAATTAGATGCACCTGTTTGAGGTCGTTAGCTGCATAAAGACACCTGTCCACCCCATACAATCAGTAAGAATCCAACTACTAACATGGCCAAGACCAAAGAGCTGTCCAAAGACACTAGAGACAAAATTGTACACCTCCACAAGGTTGGAAAGGGCTATGGGGAAATTGCCAAGCAGCTTGGTGAAAAAAGGTCCATTTTTGGAGCAATCATTAGAAAATGGAAGAAGCTAAACATGACTGTCAATCTCCCTCGGACTGGGGCTCCATGCAAGATCTCACCTCGTGGGATCTCAATGATCCTAAGAAAGGTGAGAAATCAGCCCAGAACTACACGGGAGGAGCTGGTCAATGACCTGAAAAGAGCTGAGACCACCATTTCCAAGGTTACTGTTGGTAATACACTAAGATGTCATGTTTTGAAATCATGCATGGCACGGAAGGTTCCCCTGCTTAAACCAGCTCATGTCAAGGCCCGTCTTAAGTTTGCCAATGACCATTTGGATGATCCAGAGGAGTCATGGGATAAAGTCATGTGGTCAGATGACACCAAAATAGAACTTTTTGGTCATAATTCCACTAAACGTGTTTGGAGGAAGAAGAATGATGAGTACCATCCCAAGAACACCATCCCTACTGTGTAGCATGGGGGTGGTAGCATCATGCTTTGGGGGTGTTTTTCTGCACATGGGACAGGGCGACTGCACTGTATTAAGGAGAGGATGACCGGGCCATGTATTGCGAGATTTTGGGGAACAAATCAATCAAATCAAATCACTTTATTGTCACTCTACCATATGCACAAGTGCAACAGTAGGTGAAATTCTTAGGTCCAGTCCGAGCAAACATAGTAGTCATGACATGACATGTACAACATTTAAGCAACAACAGATTACACATCTGATGCGCACACAATTACTCACAGCACAGTATACACTACAATAAACAATACATAATTTACACAATGTGTGTGTAGTTCTCACAGCTTTAAACAATATACACATACTTACAATATACATATACTTTAAACAATATACACTAAACATACATTAAACAATAACAGTATACATTAAGCTATAGTAATAATATACAATGTACAGTATACAATATGTTCACAAATTGAAATCCAAAGTGCAATAGATGCTGTATGATAAATAAATGTGTATATAATGTGTGTGTATCTCCAGTGGTTTGTGCTGAGTGATATTCTGTCCAGTGTGTGTTATGATCCTGATGGATCAAGAGTTAAGTAGTCTGATTGCTTGTGGGAAGAAGCTGTTCTGGAGTCGGCTGGTGCGTGTTCTGATGCTGCGGTACCGTCTGCCTGATGGGAGAAGTGAGAACAACCTCCTTCCCTCAGTTAGAGCATTGAAGATGGGTCGAGGCTGGGTCTTCCAAAATGACAATGACCCGAAGCACACAGCCAGGATAACCAAGGAGTGGCTCTGTAAGAAGCATATCAAGGTTCTGGCGTGGCCTAGCCAGTCTCCAGACCTAATCCCAATAGAGAATCTTTGGAGGGAGCTCAAACTCCTCAAGCGACAGGCCAGAAACCTGACTGATCTAGAGAAGATCTGTGTGGAGGAATGGGCCAAAATCCCTCCTGCAGTGTGTGCAAACCTGGTGAAAAACTACAGGAAACGTTTGACCTCTGTAATTGCAAACAAAGGCTACTGTACCAAATATTAACATTGATTTTCTCAGGTGTTCAAATACTTATTTGCAGATGTATCATACAAATAAATAGTTAAAAAAATCATACATTGTGATTTCTGGATTTTTTTTTTTTAGATTATGTCTCTCACAGTGGACATGCACCTACGATGACAATTTCAGACCCCTCCATGATTTCCAAGTGGGAGAACTTGCAAAATAGCAGGGTGTTCAAATACTTATTTTCCTCACTGTATATCAATAAAAAGGTGTGTAAAATACAAAATAGTATTTTTAATTTATATTATACCTGTTTAAGTGATAAAGACCTAAATGTATAATTTATATAATTTAATATTTATGTTTTGTATAATTTATATAATTTAAGACCTAAATGTATAATTTCTTATAAATATGTCACTTATTTTATAGAAAATATGAGTAAGTAAATCATATATGGATTCAAAGAAGAATTGTGCGTAGAATTGTGAAGCATTTAACTCAGTGAACAAGAATCTGCACACTGCTGTTGCTGCTCCCAAAGATTTTTTAAAAAGACAACGTTTCGACCCAAAGGGTCTTCGTCAGGCAAACAACAAGCACACAAAGGTATAATTTGTATCAGTGTGAACATCACACCTGACCTCATTAGTGAACCAATTACCCAATCATCCAATGTAGTCAAAAAGAGAAGAAAAAAAAGATTTAACAATTAAGCATAAATCAACAGAAAAATAAATGGAATAAATAACAAACTCAAATAACCAATATAATGTGAACAAAATAAGATAAGATATCTAACAATTATATTTCTCATCCTAACAAATTAAACAAAATATATCAAAAGATATATAAAAAATATCAACAGATAAATTGGAAAACTATATACATTATTCAAGCATAAATCAACAGGAAGAATAAAATAAAAGCAGCAACAGCAGTGTGCAGAGTCTTGTTCACCTAAGTAAATCATATAGACATAAGTCACTGCATAACAGGAACGAATCTAATAGTAAAACATTTAGATGTGCCAAAAAAAAAGTGTTTTTATTTACAGTAACCCCCAAAAAGATTTAAACACATTTTTTCTAAAGTGTGGTTTAAGGGTTTTTCGGGGCCACTGTCTTCTGTAATGATAATTTTGATGTTAGGTTATCATGGTCTGTTTTGTCCCATAGTTTAAGCCAATTCTCCTGGGCTGTGCGGACCCCCGCAGTGAGATGGCATCATACAGGCGGGTGGTGAACAGTCAGAAGTGTGTCCGCGCTGGAGGCAAACACAATGACCTGGAGGATGTGGGGAAGGACATGTATCATCACACCTTCTTCGAGATGCTGGGGAACTGGTCGTTTGGTGATTACTTCAAGGTTTGGTCAATAATTTAATTCTTTTAAGGCCTTTTTTTTCTTTCTTTTCTTCAATGTGACATCAGGGCACTGTATGATGGCCCGAAAAAGAGGTCAAAATAAATTTCAATTCAGGAATTCATAATATGTTCATTATGTTAGGGTTTTATTCAAGTTGTTATAGTGATGTTCTCTAGCAAAAGTATTGAGTTCCTCAGAGAAGCTTTGCGTTCTCTAGCAAATATATTGAGTTCCTCAAAGAAACTTAGCGTTCTCTAGTAAAAAAAAATATTGAGTTCCTCAGAGAAACTTTAGTGTTCTCTAGCAAAAGTATTGAGTTCCTCAGAGAAACTTAGCGCTCTCTAGCTAAAGTATTGTGTTCCTCAGGGAAACTGTTAGAGAATGCTAAGAAGTATTGAGTTCCTCAGAGAAACTTGGCGTTCTCTAGCTAAAGTATTGAGTTCTTCAGGGAAACTTAGCGTTCTCTAGCAAAAGTATTGAGTTCCTCAGAGAAACTTAGCGCTCTCTAGCAAAAGTATTGAGTTCCTCAGAGAAACTTAGCATTCTCTCAAAAAAGTATTGAGTTCCTCAGAGAAACTTAGCGCTCTCTAGCAAAAGTATTGAGTTCCTCAGGGAAACTTAGCATTCTCTCAAAAAAGTATTGAGTTCCTCAGAGAAACTTAGCGTTTTTTGCTAAAGTATTGAGATCCCCAGAGAAACTTGGCGTTCTCTCAAAAAAGTATTGAGTTCCCCAGAGAAACTTGGCGTTCTCTAGTTAAAGTATTGAGTTCCTCAGTGAAAATTTGCGTTCTCTAGCTAAAGTATTGAGTTCCCCAGAGAAACTTTGCGTACTTTAGAAAAAGTATTGAGTTCCTCAGAGAAACTTGGTGTTCTCTAGCGAAACTATTGAGTTCCCCAGAGAAACTTAGCGCTCTCTAGCAAAACTATTGAGTTCGCCAGAGAAACTTTGCATACTCTAGCAAAAGTATTGAGTTCCTCAGAGAAACTTTGTGTTCTCTAGTAAAAGTATTGAATTCCTCAGAGAAACTTTGCGTTCTCTAGCAAAAGTATTGAGTTCCTCAGAGAAACTTTGCGTTCTCTAGCAAAAGTATTGAGTTCCTCAGAGAAACTTTGTGTTCTCTAGTAAAAGTATTGAATTCCACAGAGAAACTTTGCGTTCTCTTGCAAAAGTATTGAGTTCCTCAGAGAAACTTTGTGTTCTCTAGTAAAAGTATTGAGTTTCCCAGAGAAACTTTGCGTTCTCTAGCAAAAGTATTGAGTTCCTCAGAGAAACTTTGCGTTCTCTAGCAAAAGTATTGAGTTCCTCAGATAAACTTTGTGTTCTTTAGTAAAAGTATTGAATTCCTCAGAGAAACTTTGCATACTCTAGCTAAAGTATTGAGTTCCCCAGAGAAACTTTACGTTCTCTAGCAAAAGTATTGAGTTCCTCAGAGAAACGTTGTGTTCTTTAGTAAAAGTATTGAATTCCTCAGAGAAACTTTGCGTTCTCTAGCAAAAGTATTGAGTTCCTCAGAGAAACTTTGCATTCTCTAGCAAAAGTATTGAGTTCCTCAGAGAAACTTTGCGTTCTCTAGCAAAAGTATTGAGTTCCCCAGAGAAACTTTGTGTTCTCTAGCAAAAGTATTGAGTTCCTCAGAGAAACTTTGCGTTCTCTAGCTAAAGTATTGAGTTCCCCAGAGAAACTTTGCGTACTTTAGCAAAAGTATTGAATTCCTCAGAGAAACTTTGCGTTCTTTAGCAAAAGTATTGAGTTCCTCAGAGAAACTTTGTGTTCTCTAGTAAAATTATTGAATTCCTCAGAGAAACTTTGCGTTCTCTAGCAAAAGTATTGAGTTCCTCAGAGAAACTTTGTGTTCTCTAGTAAAATTATTGAATTCCTCAGAGAAACTTTGCGTTCTCTAGCTAAAGTATTGAGTTCCCCAGAGAAACTTTGCGTACTTTAGCAAAAGTATTGAATTCCTCAGAGAAACTTGGTGTTCTCTAGTAAAAGTAATGAATTCCTCAGAGAAACTTTGCGTTCTCTAGCAAAAGTATTGAGTTCCTCAGAGAAACTTTGCGTTCTCTAGCAAAAGTATTGAGTTCCCCAGAGAAACTTTGCGTTCTTTAGCAAAAGTATTGAGTTCCTCAGAGAAACTTTGTGTTCTCTAGTAAAAGTATTGCATTCCTCAGAGAAACTTTGCGTTCTCTAGCAAAAGTATTGAGTTTCCCAGAGAAACTTTGCGTTCTCTAGCAAAAGTATTGAGTTCCTCAGAGAAACTTTGCATTCTCTAGCAAAAGTATTGAGTTCCTCAGAGAAACTTTGTGTTCTCTAGCAAAAGTATTGAGTTCCCCAGAGAAACTTAGCGCTCTCTAGCAAAAGTATTGAGTTCCCCAGAGAAACTTAGCGCTCTCTAGCAAAAGTACTGAGTTCCCCAGAGAAACTTTGCATACTCTAGCAAAAGTATTGAGTTCCTCAGAGAAACTTTGCGTTCTTTAGCAAAAGTATTGAGTTCCTCAGAGAAACTTTGTGTTCTCTAGCAAAAGTACTGAGTTCCCCAGAGAAACTTTGCATACTCTAGCAAAAGTATTGAGTTCCTCAGAGAAACTTTGCGTTCTTTAGCAAAAGTATTGAATTCCTCAGAGAAACTTTGCATTTGATCACAAAACTTTTGTGAGAACGCTAAGTTTCTAGGGGAACGCAAAAGTTTTTTGAATGAATGCAAAATCAATAAAATATAATTTTTCCTCCCATCTTATTTGCCATTTTTCCCATCACTATGCCCATTAAAGGGCTTTGTAGCATTTTTATGTATTTTTGAATAAATTAATCATTTACAATCCAGGTGGAAGCCTGTGCAATGGCCTGGCGTCTTTTAACGGAAGAGTACGGCATTCACGCGGAGCGCTTGTACGTCTCATACTTCTCTGGGGACGCGGCGAATGGTCTCCCTGCTGATGAGGAAACGCGGCAAATCTGGCTCAGCATAGGGTATGTTCAAAGCAGTGCAAAGGGAAATTGACTAATTTTCTGTTGGAGATTCACTGGATTGTTGTGAAATTCCTGTGCAGAGTGCGGCCGGATCACGTGTTGCCGTTTGGAATGAAGGATAATTTCTGGGAAATGGGCGAGACGGGTCCGTGTGGTCCCTGCACAGAGATTCACTATGATCATGTTGGGAATCGGAACGCCACCTCCCTGGTCAATGCAGACAGTCCGGATGTGGTGGAAATCTGGAATCTAGTTTTTATGCAGTATAACAGGTTAGAAAAGTTACTTCCGGTGTTATTTATTAGTAATTTAGAATTATTTTAGAAAGAATTAGCTTTTACTTTTATATTTTCAGTTATATTTTTAATTTAATTAAATGTTATCTTCAGATATTTTTTTTTAATAAATATTATTATTAGTAGTATTAATGTTATAATTTTTTTAATGTGCAATAGAAGCTTGTTCTGTGGGGATGGAATTGTTCACTCTGTCGGTATTACCAAAATTATTATAAAAAAGACTTTAAATATATACTATTTAGGTATACTATTTAATTCATTTAAAAATATATATATATTTTTTTCCTTTTGCCATGGCAACATTTCCAAATTGATTTTTTTCCATCTAATATTTTATTTATTTAATAAATATTAATATTTATTTTATTTTATTTATTTCAGTTTTATTTCAATTAAAGGCACAATATGTAAGATATTTGTTTTAAAAAACCCACTAGAGCAATGTTATATATTTTGTTGACTTGTGTACTTGCATTATCCCAAATGTTTCCAAGAATCTTTAAATTCAGAGAAATAAGCAATTTTAACCAGGATACGGACCGTGTCCGTACGTCCTCTATCAATGACATCATACCCGCGTTACCCTTGATTTCTGTTTTTATTTTGTAGAAACCATAGAAATGCCAAAGACGCGTTGTGCGATGTGTTTTATTAGTCAGGTGAGCAACTGTTTGGACATTCATCGACAAAAAAACCCGAATGATTGTTATACAGTATAGCTCAATACATATCTTATTGTCTTATTGTTAAACCGTGTTTTACCATGCCTAATATCGATCTAGCTTACTGCAGTGTGCAACACGTGTCTAATAGTAGCCGCCGAGCGAATGCAGAGTAGAATTATAACATAAGTTTCAACACACTCAAATGTATCTAATATGATAAAACAGTGCTGCGTTACCCCACATACACATGAGCGGAAGAAGCGGAAGCAGTCGTCTGTGGCATAATAAAAGCTCTGCGAAATCAAGCTATGCCTTTGTTTGGAATAATTGACCTCTAGCGGCGAAAAATTTATTGTGGCTTTAATATATACTGGCCTTTTGTCTGTGGAATAATGTGTTACTAACACACATTTTGAGCATTTGAATATGTCCGTGGACTCCCATTTATTTTACAGGGAGGGCAATGGTAGCCTGCGAGCTCTGCCCCAGTGCAGCGTGGATACTGGGATGGGTTTAGAGCGACTGGTGACCGTACTGCAGGGAAAACGCTCCAACTATGACACAGATCTATTCACACCTCTATTGTCCGCAATTCACCAGGTCTCTAACCTTCATTTAACCTTTTAAAAGAATAATTTCAGGTTCCATACAAATGAAGCCCCATCATCTCTATTGTTTGTTCATGTAGAGCTCTAAGGCTCCTGCATATCAGGGCAGGGCTGGAGAGGCCGATGTGGGTCAGGTGGACATGGCCTATCGGGTCGTAGCGGACCACATCCGAACAATCTGCGTGTGTATCGCTGACGGTGTTTATCCAGGCATGACAGGCGCTGAGTGAGTTTGACTTCATCAAAGTGTTCAGTCATATAAAACATAACATTTCTGAAGTATGCCCTCTTTGTGATAGGCTGGTGTTAAGACGCATCTTGAGACGTGCTGTAAGGTTTTCTACAGAAGTGCTGCAGGCCCCCGAGGGTGCGCTGGCAAGCTTGGTTCCTACTGTAGCTCATATACTGGTGAGATGTCCATCCATCGTTTATTAATGCCATCACTGCATTGTCTTAAGTTTCATGTTCCCTCTCTCTTCCCTTGTCTCAGGGGGATGCCTATCCTGAGCTGAACACTGAGTCTGAGAGGGTAAGCATGTTACAAAACACCTTAGTATTACATTTGTTACTGAAAGTGAAAGATGCACAACTGTGATACTTTTTTATTTAGCAAGGTTGAATTAATTGTTCAAAAGTGACAGTAAATACTTTTTACATTGTTACAAAATATTTTTTTTTAAATGAATGCTGATCTTTTGAACTTTCTATCCATCAAAATTCCTGAAAAATACATCACAGTGTCGACAAAAATATTAAGCAGCACAAAACTATAATATAACTCTTAATATAAATGAGAAATGTTTCCAAATCAGCATATTAGAATGATTTCTGAAGGATCGTGTGACACTGAAGACTGGAGTAATGATATAATATTTGAATAAATATTAAAATAGAAAACAGTTCTTTGAAATTGCAATAATATTTCACAAAATGACTGTTTTTACTGTATTTTTGATCAAATAAATGTAGCCTTGGTGAACGTCTTTCAAACACATAAAAAATCTTAATGACCGCAAACCTTTGAACAGTAGTGCATTACCAAGTGAATCTTTAAAAAAACTTATACATTTAAATATAATATTTAGCAAAACTCTAAATGAAGCTTAAAATTATGCTTAAATTCACTTGTAGCATTTCAAACAATATATTTAATGTTTTATTTTCATAATTTTATATTTCAGCCATTCAGTTATAGGCCATAATATAAAAACAGATAATGTTTTTTTCTGCATTAGGCTACATTTTAATATTGGTGAAACCATAATTTTGGGTTTATGGTATATTTCAGTGTACCATGGTATTTTTTCAGCTTGCCGTAAACAAAGTGCTGGTACTGACTTTTGCTTTCTACACATAATACATTTGCATTCTTCCTCTGTAGATCATGGATCTTATTAATCAAAATGAAGCCCAGTTCCTGTCCTCACTGAAGCAGGGCAGAAGGGTGATTGACAGGACTCTCAGCAATATGGGCAAAGACTCGGCTGTTTTCCCAGGTAAAATCCACAAAGCTGTGTAATCCGCTTTTCTTTATTCCCTTTATTATCTGTGCAGGCTCAGCAATGTTATATATATATTTCATTGACACTTTTATCCCAAGTAACTTGGTCAAGGGCATGATAATTGGACTGTCCACTACCCCAGTTCAGTGAATAGCACCTGCATGAATATTTCTTTCTGTGTGTTTGATTTGTTCTACCCTCTTGTGTCCATTGTGTTGTATCTATCAATCAGCCTCGGTTGCCTGGTCGCTACATCGTAACCTAGGCTTCCCTCTTGATCTAATTGACCTGATGCTGGAGGAGAGGGGCAAGATGGTTGATAAAAAAGAAATGGAGGTGCTTGAAGATGAATATGAGAAGGTACTGATATTAGTACGTGGCTTTCCTTAATCCAGCATCTGATTTGCTAATTTATCTAAAAGCCCTCTGTTTTTTTTTTCTCAGTTGAGGTTTCAGTCGGAGGAGGATGATGGAGAAAGGGCGGACCAACTAGATCTTCATAGCCTGGCGGAGCTACAAAGCCGAAGAGTTCCTCACACGGACGACTCGCTGAAATACTGTTATAGTCTGGGGTCGGATGGACATTATGGTACTGGAGAGTGAAAAGATCATTTGTGCAGGAGTTTGTGAAGCAGTTAAATCATTAATACCCGTGTCCTGACCAGACGTGACACTACAAGTTTATATCATGGCGCAAGCAACACTAAAGAACACCAAAATTACTCCGAATACCTTGGCAACCGCATAGCAACATGCTAAAAACACTCAGAATACCTTGGCAACATTCAGAACACTTTAACCACATAGCAACATTCGAAAGAACACTCTGAACAGCAAAAACACTCAAAACACCTTAGCAACTGCATAGTAACATGTTAAACAACACACAGAACACACCAATAACCACAAAGCAACACACTAGGGCCCCGATCAGACAGAACGTGTTTTTGCAGCGAGAGGTGCCTTTTTTTTAATAGATTTCTGTTGGCAGAGAGCAGTGCTTATGTGCCTCGCGTTTTAGAAGGAACGCTCTGAACGCCTGAAGTTGAAAAATAAAATAAACTCTGAGCAGAAAAGCACCCGACGTTATCACGTTTTTTTTTCTATTGTTCAATCAAATGAATGGAGAGGTGGGCCTTCCGTTGTGGGGACCGTTACCTTGATGAGACTGACATGACAGCTGATTCGGGGGTTTCCTAGCAACATAAAAAAAAAACCTGCAGCGCAGTGTCCACTACCCCACGCCTCACATTTTCTAACCTGAAAAACGCGTTCTGTTTGATCGGGGCCTAAAACAAACATAAAAAAAGACCTTAGTAAACTGCATAGTAAGATTCTAAAAACACTCAGAACACCTTAATAACTGCATAGCAAAAAATTTAACAACACTCAGAACACACTAAAACACACTCTAGAACACTCGGAACTCTTTAACAACCGAATATCAACATTCTAAAAACACTCAGAACACCTGAGTTACACCAGAGCAACAATATAAACAACACTCAAAACATCTCGATAACCACTCAGCAGCCCTCTAAAAATGGTTAAAAGACCTTAGCAACCGAATATAAACATTCTAAGCAACATTCAGAACACCTCAGTAACTGTATAGCAACATGTTAAACAACACTTAGAACACACTAAAACAACTCACATTCTAGAATACTCTGAACTCTTTAACAACCGAATATCAACATTCTAAAAACACTCAGAACAGCTGAGTAACTCCAGAGCAACAATATAAACAACACTCAAAACATCTCGACAACCACTCAGCAACCCTCTAAAAATGGTTAAAAGACCTTAGCAACCGAATATATACATTCTAAACAACACTCAGAACACCTCAGTGACTGTATAGCAACATGTTAAACAACACTTAGAACACACTAAAAAAAACTCACATTCTAGAACGCTCTGAACACTTCGACAACCGAATATCAACATTCTAAAAACACTCAGAACACACTAAAAAACTCACATTCTAGAATACTCTGAACTCTTTAACAACCGAATATCAACATTCTAAAAACACTCAGAACACACTAAAAAACTCACATTCTAGAACACGCTGTACTCTTTAACAACCGAATATAAACATTCTAAACAACACTCAGAACACCTCAGTGACTGTATAGCAACATGTTAAACAACACTTAGAACACCTTCCACATATCTACACAGGACGCAACTGTTTTCGCTGTGTCGCGCCGCAACAGCTAAAGGCTGCCTTCACTGGACGCGACAAAGCGCCCGTTGCAAAGCATTTGTCACTCAAGTCAGTACGTCATAAATAGAATGAGGCATTAGTTTACTGTTGGATATTTGTCTTTTTGTGTCGTGTTGTGTGTAGACAACATCACTGATTATAATGAGATCACACAGCAACACACTAAAACTGTTAAAAGACCTCAGTAACTGCTTAGCAACATGATGGACAACACTCAGAACACCTCAGTACCTGGATAGCAACATGATGAACAACACCCAGAACACCTTAGTAACTGCATGGCAACATGATGGACAACACTCAGAACACCTCAGTTCCTGGATAGCAACATGATGAACAACACTCAGAACACCCCAGTAACTGCATAGCAACATGAGGAACAACACTCAGAACACCCCAGTAACTGCATAGCAACATGATGAACAACACTCAGAACACCTCAGTAACTGCATCGCAACATGATGAATAACACCCAGAACACCTCAGTAACTTCATAGCAACATGATGAACAACACTCATAACACCTCAGTAACTGCATAGCAACATGATGAACAACACTCAGAACACCTCAGTAACTTCATAGCAACATGATAAACAACACTCAGAACCCCTCAGTAACTGCATAGCAACATGATGAACAACACTCAGAACACCTCAGTAACTTCATAGCAACATGATGAACAACACTCAGAACACCTCAGTAACTGCATAGCAACATGATGGACAACACTCAGAACACCTCAGTAACTGCATAGCAACATGATGAACAACACTCAGAACACCTCAGTAACTTCATAGCAACATGATGAACAACACTCAAAACACCTCAGTAACTGCGCGGTAGAACACAAAAAAAATTCTAAAGAACACTCGGAACACCAAAAACACTCGGAACACTTTAGAAACCCAATATAAACATTTTAAAAACACTCAAAACACCTCAGTAACTGCATAGCAACATGATGAACAACACCCAGAACACCTCAGTAACTTCATAGCAACATGATGAACAACACTCAGAACACCTCAGTAACTTCATAGCAACATGATGAACAACACTCAGAACACCTCAGTAACTTCATAGCAACATGATGAACAACACTCAAAACACCTCAGTAACTGCATAGCAACATGATGAACAACACTCAAAACACCTCAGTAACTGCATAGCAACATGATGAACAACACTCAAAACACCTCAGTAACTTCATAGCAACATGATGAACAACACTCAGAACACCTCAGTAACTTCATAGCAACATGATGAACAACACTCAGAACACCTCAGTAACTGCATAGCAACATGATGAACAACACTCAGAACACCTCAGTAACTGCGCGGTAGAACACAAAAAAAATTCTAAAGAACACTCGGAACACCAAAAACACTCTGAACACTTTAGAAACCCAATATAAACATTTTAAAAACACTCAGAACACCTCAGTAACTGCATAGGAACATGATGGACAACACTCAGAACACCTCAGTACCTGGATAGCAACACAATAAAAAAAGTAATATGCTAACGAACATTCAGAACACCAAGGACTCTCAGAACACATTATCAACCACAAAACACTCTGCATAGCTACACCCTAGAAACCACTATGCAGTTATGTGGAGCAGAGTTTGGACCAGTGAGATTTCAGTGTTGGCTGAGCTAACAATTTAATGCATTTCTGTTGAATAGGACAAAAACTTAATCCTAATATGGAAGTATTAGGATTTATTTATGTTGCTTTTTTACATCACGCCAGGTTGGGACACGGTATAAGACTGAACAAGGATCCTGACTCTTTTCCTCTCTCAGTGTTTGAGCCTTGCAGAGCGTCAGTCCTGGCACTCTACTGTGAGGGGTCTTTGGTTTCAGAGGTGCATGAGGGTCAATGCTGTGGTGTAATTCTGGACCGGACCAGCTTTTATGCAGAGCAGGGCGGACAGGCGCACGACCAGGGTTACTTCACCAAGGATGGATTACAGGTTATTGATCACATCCCATCACGTCTTATTTTTATGTATTTGATAAGCAGGCAAGATTAAGTTACCATTTGCGGTTATGCTTTTCAGGATGTGTTGTTCCCTGTGAATTGTGTCCGTCTGGCTGGGGGTTACGTCGTACATCAAGTCACGGCAGCAGCGACTTTGAGAACTGGAGACCAAGTGCATCTTCATGTGGACGAGGTAGGAGTAGTAGGAGTAGTATTGTCATACATGGAACTACGGTAACACATAATGCAGATACCTTTTGGTAAGTGTTGCATTTCCAACTGTAGGCTCGGCGTCTGGGCTGCATGGTCAATCACACTGCCACACACGTGCTAAACTTCGCCCTGCGAGAGCTGCTAGGTCCCTCTGTTAGCCAGCGAGGGTCTCACTGCACTGCCAACCGCCTCCGCTTCGACTTCAGTGTGAAGGTACAATGGCTGTGTGTCTGCCTCAGTGATTAAATGATTTCCAAAATGGCTAATATGTGTATGTGCTTGTATAAAGGCTTCCCTGAATCTATCTGAGCTACAGCAAGTTGAGGAGTTGGTCCAGAACATCATCCGTCAAAATGCAGAGGTGCACAAAGAGGAGGTCTCTCTGTCCAGAGCTAATCAGATTCCGGGTCTGAGAACTATAGATGAGGTAAAAAAGGATGGCTTGATCTCACTTCTTTATTTCCGATACTGGAACCTTGAGTCAATACTGATGTCAGTCCAATACCACACTCTATAAAAAAAAAGGTTCTATATGGCACCAAAAATGGTTCTTCGTCGTAATCATAGGGGAACCACTTTTGGTGCTATATAGCACCATATCTTAACATGTTCTGTATATGGTAGCGGTGCTATATAGCACCTTAGTCAAAGAACCAGTGAAGAACCTCTGAAGAACCGCTGACGAACCACTGAAGCACCAAAATTGGTGCTATATAGCACTTAAAAAGGTTCCCCTATGATTACGAGCCAAGAACCATTTTTGGTGCCATATGGAACCTTTTTTTTTAGAGTGCAGTATGAAATTATCTTTTATTGCGTACAACTATTATTGTTCAAATGCAGAGCAGTACAAAAGTGCTTATGTGCTTCTCTGAATGGAGAATATCATTTGACTGCTGCAGTGGAGAAAAGAGTTTCTGTGGACTTATTTTTAACTTAAATTTAACAACCTAATATACGGTCTGTTCCTCATCTGACCAATTAGCCTGACGCCGTCATACTCAATTCTAGTCAGAATTTGAGTCTGATACTGCTCCGTTGGGCTGTGATTATGCGTGTTTAAACCGAACCAGGAAAGACCTCAATTGGATAGACCAACAACAAATCAGAGCAATGGAGCGACGCATAACGTTAGTTGTCAAATGTCAACAGAACTCAACTGCACTGTGTTGCCAAGTCCGCGGGTTGAAGCGACCCCAATTATGTGACATACAGACCCAGGAATGCGAAATTTAGCAGGCAGTCCAGCCAAAATAACACATATTTTACCCCCCAAATGCCATTTTCCCGGAGAACCCCCCCTGGAAAGCTATTGGGCTTGTTTTTGGCTAGTTTTGAGTAGCAATTGGGCGGGTTTTGCTGTAAAAACTTGGCAACCCTGTCTGCATGCACGCTAGAATAAGTCACGTTAGAAGAAGAAGATGAGTGTAAACGATCTTTGCCGGTGTTGTAAAAAAATAATTTAAGGATACACAGAGTACTTACCAACACGATCATCATTTCTGAGAGAAATAAAGGTGAACGCATATACGAACAAGTTCTCCGTTTAGGATTAGAACAAATTCAACCCAAGTGCCTTTGATGACGTGGATGATTACGTTACTGTTTATCATCTGTCCATCATCGTCTAAAGCCCGCCCTGACAATTTCATTGGTCCGAACAGTTTCTGTTCGGGCATAATTACTTCTCTATGGATCAAGTCCAGACCGAACTGCCCGTGCAAAAATCTTTGTGAGCGGGGCTAAGTTCGTCTGGCATCCAGGCTACTGACCAATACCTGATCTGACAAAAAAACAGATTAACAGAATAACAGATTGGATGTTAGGATGCTTCTGTAATACCCGTTTCCTATCCATAGTTAAGATAAGATCATTTAAGAAATGTCATTCTGTAATGCTTTTGTCCTAAATGCGGTCCTAACTGAAATTGCCATGGTTACCAAAAAGATAAGATAGGATTCTAAAGTTAAGATATTTCTCTAATACGCCTCCTGGAGAGCAATGTCCTGCCCCAACACACTGGAAGCTCCTAGTGATGCTGAAGACCTTAGAGGCTTTTCGCACCCATACCCCTTTTCCACCGAGGCAGTGCTGGTGCTGGTGCTGGTTCGGAACCAGAGCCTAGTTTCAAATCGGTTCTTTGTCTTTCCACACCCAAAACACCAGCTCCGAACCAGGAAAAGTGGTTCTTAAGTAGCACCAAAACATTGCTGGTCTAGAAGTAAGAACCGCTTGCGTCAGGGACTGGGGGCGGGGATACCGTGACCAACAAGACGAACACAAACAAACTTGTGACCGCCATTTTTGAAATAGCAGCTAATGAAGCTAACAGCTGCTCGATTGTAATCTCTGTCTATACAAATTACGGCGAGCTGCATGAATGCGTTGGATTCGCTGTGTTTTGATGCCGATGTAGGATCGTTAAGCCATGAGCATCAATAGTAACGCAACTTTCGCCATTGTTGATGGAAGGCTTGTTCGAGATGCATCGGCATTGTGCAGACCGATCTGCGTATACAACGCGTACAACGAGAGCATACGACTCCTTATGCGTTTGAATCGCTCATGCAGTGTTTTGATATCATACGCTGATCGGTCTGCGCAGCACTGATGCATCTTGAACAAGCCTGGTGTGTTTGTGTTTCCCGCTGCCTCGCTAGCGTTGCTGAGAAAGATGAGACGTATACAGTGACGTAAGACCTGGCTCTGTGGTGGCTCTCTAGCCCGTGGAAAGGCAAACTGGTTCTTAGAAGGCTCGTCCGTCGAACCAACTACGAACTGGCACTAGCACTGGCTCTGAACTAGCACCTGGTTCATTCTGGTGGAAAAGGGGTGCCAAAGACTTTTTGTTGTTGTGACTTGTTGTGACTTTTATTTTGATGGCACAGCAGACCTTTATTTTGAGGGCGATGAGAACGGCAGAGCCTGAGCAGACAGCTTTCACATTCTCCATCTTTATTACTCTAAGATCTGTTTAACAGTCCTGTCTAATACGTTTTTAGATAGATATGTTATACAAAGAGAGTAGACAGTATAGGAAAAAGTATTAGCATTTGCCGTGTGGTTGATGTCTAATGTCGCTAGCTGAGCAGAAATACATAAACATGTTTCACTTGGTCCCCTCAAAGTTGCGTTGGATTTTCTCCTTAGCGTAAAGGTTGAGAGGTCCATCTATCACTGAGTTTCCATGAGTTAGTTTGTGGAGTAAATATATAGGCTAGGCTATAATCTCTGTTTGTACACAGCTTTTTTTTTTTAAATGGCGGGTCCTGGTGTTTCGCATGCGCTCGGCCAATCAGCGTACCCTTACATCACTGGAAGTTTCTATTTTGAAGAAGTAGCTAAGTTAGTTCCCCCAAAAGGAGTTCCTAGAACTAAAATTGTTCCTAGTTCCTGAGGTGCGAACACTCCAAAGTCCGTTCTAGGAACTATGGTTCCTCCGGTGCAAAAGCCCCTCTTCATTAGCTAGTACAGGTGTGTTTAAGTAGGATTGGAGATAAACGCTGCAGCATATTGGCCCTCTAGGAGCAGGATTGGACAGCCCAGATGCAAGTTGAAAGGACTATGACTTTCCACCCCATTTTGGCCCCACGCCTTGTTGGTGGAAACGGGGAGTTGACCGGACTGTGTTGTTTGTTTAAGGTGTATCCAGATCCAGTGCGAGTGGTGTCCGTGGCTATGTCTATTTCGGATCTGCTTACCTCAAACACCGCAAGACAATCTTCAGTGGAGCTTTGCTGTGGCACGTAAGGTTCTTCTGAAACTGCTGGAACTCTTTGGACCAGGATTAGGCAACCCTGTTCCTGGAGGGCTGCAACTTCCTGCAGATTTCAATTCCATCTTTGCACCTGCATGTAATTTTCATATAATCCCAAACACCATGATTGGCTGGTTCAGTTGGCTTGCCTAGTGTTGGCGCTAAACTCTGCAGGATAGCCCTCCAGGATCAGGGTTGGTTATCCCTGCTTTGGGCAAACCACTAATACATATGACCATTTCCAAGCTGCAGCCAAGGTAGGGCTGTGCAATATGACAATATTAGATAGTGAATGATTAAAATGTCTCCACGATCTGCCTGTACAGAGAGACTGTTAGTATCCTGCTACAGTGCACATTCTATCAGTAGGAGTTGCAGTTTTTTTTATTATCGCCTCTATCACAATTACTCTAATTGTGACTTTGCCATTCTTCGTCATCATTAGGGCTGGGCAAAAAATTAGATTTTTTGATTAATCGTTTCTTTTAAATGTGGTCGATTCAAAATCGATTCTCAAAGGCCACAAATCGATTTTTTCCCCCCTTATTTATTTCTGCAAACATTGAACATAAGATTAATGTAAATCTAATTACTATTCTTCTCCACTAGATGTCAGCCTGTTATTGGCCTTGCAAGATGTTACAAAGGAGCATATAGACATATTCAAATCAACAGTCAATAGACAGCGCAGGACCAATAATTGAAACCTAATAGCTTATATTATAAACAGATTTCCTCAAATAAAAGTTAGTCCGCGTAAGTCAACACGTTAAGGTATTGTTCATTACCATGGCAACTACTTGTGTCCAGATATGAACGCGCTTCTCGAGTATGAAAAGTAAGAGGGAGGCTCGGACGCCGGGGGCTCCGTCTCATCCCCTGACGGAGAGATGACCGAGTGGCACGCCCCGCAAAGTTACGGCCTCAATTTTCGAAAGGCCTCGTCAGGCACTACGATCGACCCGTATTACAGATGGTTTCACCCGCTTGTTTACGAGATATAGCCGTTATATTTTCAACTGGTCGAGTTCGATCCGTCCCGCCCGAACACTATAAGCAAGCCAGCGCGTCGCGGTTCTCTGTCCCGGGAATCGAATGGCAATCACATCTCAGGATGGCACGCAAATAACAGAGATAGTGACGAAACATAATGCACCATCCGGGGCCCGAATCAAAGCTCAGACGCCCCTGAAGGAAAAAGCCTCCATAAAAACGGACAGGGTCTGAAAGACGGTCGGCAAAATCGCAAGAAAAGCTTGTCCTTTACTGAAAATCATCCAATATCCTTTTTATGTTTTAGAATAAATATATCAAAATATTCATAAAAACAAAATTGTATAAAATACTTCTCAGATAATTTTTTTTTAATAAAGTTGCATCAAAATTTTATTGTATTTAACATAATTGTATACATCTGAAATATAGAAATGGGTTCTGTTTTAATGTACCCAAGTGTACCTAAAATAAAAGGCTCTTAATTTATTTTTAATTACCCACTTGTAAACTTGTTCACTGTTCTTTTTTTAATAAATATAGTATTTGTATTAAATCTATATTCATTGAGTTGAATCGAGAATCGATTTGAGAGCTTTCGAGTCATAAAAGTTTATTATTTGCATGCATTTAAAGCCTTGCCAGTTTGAACTTCTGATATACTGTACATTTTTCTGAATACACAGAAAGCTAACTAGTTGCACAGCGCATACTTTTGCATCTTACTCCGTTTAAGCTGTCATAAACACAAGGTTCACATAAACACAATTAGTTATGTCTCAAGTGAATGTAAACAGCTGGAAATGAAATCGCATGCAGATGAGTATATTGAATCTGTGCATTAGGTCTTCGTGACAGCAGCCTAATAAACCTCATACCTTGTAATATATATTTTATTCTTTCATGTTTTGCTTGTAGGGCTAAATGTTTTAAATAGGGAAATTACTTAGACTGTATTGCTACGTAATTTGCAAAATACTCTGAAAAAAATTGTGATATGATCATTTTGCCATATCGCCCACCCCTAAACCAAGCTCACCAATATGTTATTGCTTTTGTCAGGCATTTATTGAGGACAGGAGCAATTGGAGACTTCGTCATTGTGTCTGAGCGACAGATGGTGAAAGGCATTAGCCGTATCATTGCTGTTACTGGAGATGAAGCCAAAAAGGTTAGAAAATCGAAATCTCCAATTGAGTTGGAATTCAATTTCTGTAATGCTAACTGTTCCTGTGACTCAGGCTCGTGAGGCGGGCCAAGCCATCCAGGAGGAGTTTGAGTCTTTGGTGGCACGGGTAGGAGTTGCAAGCGTCCCGTCAATACCAGCAGCTCAGAGGCTCTCCAAAGAGATCGGCCTCCTAATGAACGTACGTAACTCTCCATAAGCTCTCGTCTTCATTAACAAGTCGGTTCATGATGTATGAATTTCACTTGTTTATATCATTCATGTGCAATGTGTTTTAGGTGGTTGATAACACACCTATCCCACAATGGCAGAGACGAGAGTTGCAGACTCGCCTGAAAGCGATGCAAAAGAGCAGCAACACCGCCATCAGAAAATTGGAGATCAAAGAAGTAGACACGTCTATAGGTTGTCTTGCTAAATTGATATCATCTGTTGTTTGGGCGTATGGTTTATTGTTTCTTCTGCTTTAGGCTGCCTTGAAAGCCAAAGAGCTGCTGGACAAACACTCTAATAAAACTGTGCTGGTGGACTTTATCCAAACGGACTCGATATCGGTAATTAGTATGCTTTGTGATGATCTTTGACGATTATATTTGTATCAAATGTATACAATTGGTATACATGTGATTGTGTTTAGGTGCTGATGAAGACTGTGCTCCAGCTGAGCAAGAGCACTCCAGATTCCCTGGTCATGTTGTTTTCTCACCTGCAGCTGTCAGGGAAGGTGCTTTTTGCCTGTCAAGTACCCAAGGTAAAGCACACACAATATTCACACAACAATTGTAACCACACAGGTATGATATTGCTTCCATGCTCTCTTCTTAGGGCTCTACCGGTGGTTCAGCGATCCAATGGGCTCTTCATGTGTGTGCCCGCTTGGGAGGAAATGCAGATGGCTCAAACGAGGTTGCCAAAGGTGTGGGAAATGCAGTCACAGATGTTACAGAAATCCTGCATTGGGCTGAAGAATTTGCTCACAACAAAATCAGAAATCCATCCTGATAATCAATGGACCAGCGTACCACAAGGGATATGCTTTATCAATGAGGAGCTTACATTTCATGTTCCTTTGTTTTAAAAGGAGGGCTCTGTAAAAGGTTTTAATTGTAAATACAAATAAATCAACGCATGAACATCTAATGTGTGATTGTGTCAGTTAAATGCAATAATAATGTATGAAATATTGTCCAGTGTGTAAGAGCGCCGCCCTGCTGGCTAGAATCTTCTATTATCCTTCATTGGACAATCACAGTATTCAGTCACCAGAGGGAGACAAAAAAATGCTTTAAAGACTCACCCACAAAATGATACTGAAATAAACTTAATTTATTAATTTATTATTAATTTATTAAATACCTCAAATTCCTAATTGTAATAACCGTCTACTCTGTGTTTTCCCGCCTACTACGCTGGTGCTTTCATTGAGTCGTGTGTGATATTACCATTGAGTTTAGATATTGTGAATTCTGTGCATGACGTTTCATCATTTAGGTTTGATTTATTATTATTCCATAATTATATTATTACGTATTCCATTTACTGAGAACATATGGTTGCGCATGAACACAAAGACGTTTGTGTTGCGGCTCTGATTGGTTCTCAAGATACGTTTATCAAACAACAGCACTACAACTCGAAAGATTACGGTTTTGTCTCAATCAGCTCCCTAGTTCAGTAGTCAGGGCACTGATCAGGGAGTCGGCCATTTTATGGGCTGTCTCAATCGCAGAATCCTTGAGTGCACTGAAACGTTAACTCCCTAAAAATCCGACAATGCACCGCAAAACCCAGGGTGCATCCTAAAACATAGGCAGCTGACTTACTGCTTATCTTGAGACATTTCCTCCGAAGGCAGCATTTTACTAGTTTTCAGACGCAGTAGTAGGGAGGTTAAGCCCCAAAAATAGGCCTTTGACTTCCAAGTCATGATGCAAAGGTCACCTTTGGTATGGAAGTACCTTAGGGTCATACAAATAAATTTATCCTAAGACACAAGTGAGATCACACTTCGTATCAGAAATAAACAGTTTTTTTCAAAAATGGCCGTCAATGCACCGAAAATACTCTAGAGCCCATATCTTTGCTTCCGTTATCGCTATAATGACAAATTTGGTGTCAAAGTGTACATTTTTGGGGTCAGGGAATCCAATAAAATTGGTTTCAATTAAAAAAAAAACTAAAGTTTTCCCCATACCATGACAATTGGGGATAAATATGCACATTTCACATAAAAATTGTGTCATCAAAGTGACTTTACTTACATTTTCCTTCAAAAACTTTAATTTTGTATTTAAGCAGTGCAGCTACTTCTGTACATTACATTTGTCCTAAGTAGCATGAGATTTCGACCAGTCAGGAGTAGCCTATAACAAATCAGTTCCTGCAACAACACATCCCATCTGCACCAGGAGCTGTGACAGCTGTTGAAGGTCAGAGGTGACAGGTTAACACTTTGTGGTTCGTATGACTTTCTCATTAAATAGAAATATGTTTTTAATGTTAGATAACTAATAACTAGCTAGCTTCATTATAACTAGGTTGTTAGTAACTAGTTAGCTTCATCATAACTATTAATTTTTATTGAAGCAAGCACATAGCCTACTAGTCCAGGTGTTTTAGGAAAAAAGGGTGAACGAATTGCAACAGAATCAAACTCAACTGATTTTGTATCCTCAATATGTTCTGAGTAAGAAAAAAAAAAAAAAACTAAAGAATCCCATTTGGGGAAAGTTCCGGAAAAAGACCCAAATATATCCTATTCAAATGCCTATTGATTATTTTTCTCACATGAGTAGGGTAAAAAATTTAACCTTTAGATATCACCATGAAAATTACTGAGTTGATAACTTATATCAAGACAAACAAAAAATGTATTACAAGTTTTTTTTCAATTGTTTGTTAACATGGACAAACGGTGCATAATCTAATTACAGATGTGCTAATTTGCATAAATACCACAACATATCTAAACATTGGGTACAGCGTTTTTAAAACATTCAGAGATTCAGTCAGTCATTAATTCAAGGTCCACTCAACTGTCAACTTTCAACGGTCACTAAGCTGTCCCTCAGGTAAGAAAAATGTCCTTTTGTTTTTCCTACATGGATTATTCATTAATATACATCAATAAAACATACCTGGTGATCAACTACAATTTATTGGGAACATCTGGATGTGTGTTGAGCTGTTGTACGACTATTTTTGGTGAAACGATGTCAAGTTTAGGATTAGCGAATAGTTTCATTACACGGCAAGCAGCAGCAAATAACTTGTTAGCTGCCTTAAGATATGGATACATGGATTGTTGTAGTCATTACACTGCCATGTAGGCTATGTAATTCAAGTCGTTAATCTCAAGTAAGGGATAATGTATAGCGAGGCGGTTGTTATAGCGAATAACAACCCCTTCAGGCTGATTCAAGACCCCTTCATGACTGACTGAATCTCTGTTGTGGTATTTATGAAAATGAGCACATCTGTAATTAGATTATGCACCGTTTGTCCATGTTAAACAATTGAAAAAAAAAACTTGAAATACATTTTTTGTTTGTCTTGATATAAGTAATCAACTCAGTAATGTTCATGGTGATATCTAAAGGTTATATGTTTTACCCTATTCATGTGAGAAAAATAATGAATAGGCATATGAATAGGATATATTTGGGGGCAATTCCACGCAAAAATGTCACATCCATAACGCCAACTAAATACCGTGGCATTGTGTTGGTGTTATGGATGTGACAGTTTTCCGCGGAATTGCCCTTGGGTCTTTTTCTGAACTTACAAAATGTGATCTCACTTTGTGTCTTAAGATAAGTGTATTTCTATGGCCCTAAGATACCAAAGAGGACATTTGCATCATGACTTGAAGTCAAAAGTCACTTAACCTCCCTACTACAACTTCTGTTCCCTTAACGGAAGTTCTGAAGCGTGAAACTTAGGTCACGTGAGCCAACTCACTAAACATAATGACTACATAACACGCTATATATGTTTTTTAAACCGTTATTTTATTATTTCAGCATAAACATACATCCTACATAATCTACATTTATAATTTATTTACGGCTTAAATGTTGCATGTATATGTAACAAGCAAAGTATCATAATGTACTTTTAATAACATTCAAGTAATGTCAGAAAGATATCAGCTTCATGATCACGTTAGGCCTATTAGCTACATGCTAGGGAACTGATCGAGACGCACTACGTTTACACGTCGTTATGGCAACCAATAAAATGTAGACTACAGGTGGTTTAATCACGGACATTATCACATTCTAACATTTTAATGTCTTATTTTAGTTTCTGTACTACCAATTGGAAAAGCATCATGTATTTGAGGTATGTGTATATATGTTTGTGTAGTTTTATATAACATATAAAATAGCCGTGTTGTAAACTACTCGAAACCATTTTTGAAGGTCTTGTGTCGGGCCGTTTCTCAAAACCAAGTAGGGCCTACGCGAACTTCAGAATTACGTCCTCGTTAGTTCAGACTTGCCAAGTTCGACTCAGAAGAACGAACTCCAGAGAAAGTCTGGTAATTCTGCAAAAGGAACAGCAGCGTTCTTGATAGCGTCACTCGGTTGCTCTGGCTACTCCAGTTATCTCTGTATGAGGCTACATTTGAGGCTGCAATAAAACGAAATATGTTACCCACTCTGCCTCTTTTCGTTTTCATAAAAAAAAAAAAAAAAAAAAAAGGTAAGTTACGTGTACATTGATTATCTTTACTGCATATATTTATAACAAAACGAAATATAAAACACAATTTCTGCCTCTTTTCGTTTACTTAAAACATATAGGCCTATATATTAAACATATGTGGTTCACACAATAAGTGTGCATATCATGATTATCTTCACTGTAATAAAATTAAATATGACATAAAACACAACCCAGTCTCTTTTTACAACCATGGAACTGATATGCAGAAGGTTGCTGGTTCGATCCCAGCGGTCACCACCAGTGTGTCCTTGAGCAAGGCACTTTACTCCATGTTGCTCCAGGGGTATTGTCCCTGTAATAAGGTCCCTGTAAGTCGCTTTGGATAAAAGCGTCTGCCAAATGCATAAAATGTAAAATGTAAAAAAAATTGATGTTTTTTAAATTTGTATTGTTTTATATGATGTCCAGTCCATTCTACCCCGTCATTATGTTCATGATATTATTATTATTATTTTTTTTTTTAAAGGCTGATGATAGTTAAACTATACAAAAATAGTACCTACGCCACATTACAGCCTAAACACAAATAACAAGTAATTGCATCTTGCATTCATGCACAAACTATTGAGAACTAGCAAAAGTGTTTGTTTTCCAGTAGATGGCAGCAAACTTCCACTAATATGCACATTCATGTTTCCACCATGAATTAAACTGAGAAATGTAGATATTTAATGTGAAATTTACATAAAATGTTGCTATTTTAAATAAACCTGTATATAAATATCATTACAAATTTCGGCAAATACATTTTAAACTGTCCATATGTCCCCTTAAAACTGCACAACTGTAGAGTAAAAACATTAGGCTATTAAAAAAGTGATATTACATGCGTTTAAAAAAACAGATATGATTCTTTTTGACAAAATACACTGTCTGTGGCCACTGGAGAACCCAGAACAGCTGCTTGCATATAGTTTAAGGTATAACTGGAATTAATTAGCGTACATTAGTATTTTACTACTATGCAAATAAATAAACTGTTCATTCATTACAACACTTTACCTCTTTCTTTACACTGCAAAAAATGCTCTTCTTATTAAGTAATTTTTTCTTGTGTCCAGTCCAAACATCAAAAATTCTTAAATCAAGATGTATTTACTAGTAAAATGACATTAGATAATTTTTTCTGGGGGGAAAAATCTAAATTAAGTGAGTTTAGCTTAAAACTAGCACAATTATCTGCCAAATGGGGTGAGAAACATTATCTTATTTCTGTTTGGGACAGAAACAAGAAACAAGATTTCAGTCAGAAACAAGATTATTTTTCTCACCCCATTGGCAGATAATTTAGCTTGTTTTAAGCATAAACTCACTTAAGAAAAAAAAAATTACTTATCTAGTAAATGCATCTTGGTTTAAGAATTTTTTAATATTTAGACTAGAAACAAGACAAAAATACTAAATAAGAAGAGCATTTTTGCAGTGTTTCCCTTATCTTGCCTGCATCAGAGGGCTTCTGTTTTTTATGACATTACAATTCGGCCATCCGTCATAAATTATCAGGCAACTTTCACCGTGTCTACACCTGGAGCGAGCGGCCAAGCACCCTAAAAAAGGAAAGCAATCCTGTCTATACAGGGAGTGCAGAATTATTAGGCAAATGAGTATTTTGACCACATCATCCTCGTTATGCATGTTGTCTTACTCCAAGCTGTATAGGCTGGAAAGCCTACTACCAATTAAGCATATTAGGTGATGTGCATCTCTGTAATGAGAAGGGGTGTGGTCTAATGACATCAACACCCTATATCAGGTGTGCATAATTATTAGGCAACTTCCTTTCCTTTGGCAAAATGGGTCAAAAGAAGGACTTGACAGGCTCAGAAAAGTCAAAAATAGTGAGATATATTGCAGAGGGATGCAGCAGTCTTAAAATAGCCAAGCTTCTGAAGCATGATCATCGAACAATCAAGCGTTTCATTCAAAATAGTCAACAGGGTCGCAAGAAGCGTGTGGAAAAACCAAGGCGCAAAATAACTGCCCGTGAACTGAGAAAAGTCAAGCGTGCAGCTGCCAAGATGCCACTTGCCACCAGTTTGGCCATATTTCAGAGCTGCAACATCACTGGAGTGCCCAAAAGCACACGGTGTGCAATACTCAGAGACATGGCCAAGGTAAGAAAGGCAGAAAGTCGACCACCACTGAACAAGACACACAAGCTGAAACGTCAAGACTGGGCCAAGAAATATCTCAAGACTGATTTTTCTAAGGTTTTATGGACTGATGAAATGAGAGTCTTGATGGGCCAGATGGATGGGCCCGTGGCTGGATTGGTAAAGGGCAGAGAGCTCCAGTCCAACTCAGACGCCAGCAAGGTGGAGGTGGAGTACTGGTTTGGGCTGGTATCATCAAAGATGAGCTTGTGGGGCCTTTTCGGGTTGAGGATGGAGTCAAGCTCAACTCCCAGTCCTACTGCCAGTTTCTGGAAGACACCTTCTTCAAGCAGTGGTACAGGAAGAAGTCTGCATCCTTCAAGAAAAACATGATTTTCATGCAGGACAATGCTCCATCACACGCGTCCAAGTACTCCACAGCGTGGCTGGCAGGAAAGGGTATAAAAGAAGAAAATCTAATGATATGGCCTCCTTGTTCACCTGATCTGAACCCCATTGAGAACCTGTGGTCCATCATCAAATGTGCGATTTACAAGGAGGGAAAACAGTACACCTCTCTGAACAGTGTCTGGGAGGCTGTGGTTGCTGCTGCACGCAATGTTGATGGTGAACAGATCAAAACACTGACAGAATCCATGGATGGCAGGCTTTTGAGTGTCCTTGCAAAGAAAGGTGGCTATATTGGTCACTGATTTGTTTTTGTTTGGTTTTTGAATGTCAGAAATGTATATTTGTGAATGTTGAGATGTTATATTGGTTTCACTGGTAAAAATAAATAATTGAAATGGGTATAAATTAGTTTTTTGTTAAGTTGCCTAATAATTATGCACAGTAATAGTCACATGCACACACAGATATCCCCCTAAAATAGCTAAAACTAAAAACTACTTCCAAAAATATTCAGCTTTGATATTAATGAGTTTTTTGTGTTCATTGACAACATGGTTGTTGTTTAATTATTAATGTTGTAAAATTAATCCTCAAAAATACAACTTGCCTAATAATTCTGCACTCCCTGTATTCGATGCGGCGAGAGGTGACGCGACACAACAAATTCCCAACGTTAAACTGATCACACGTTATATTTCGGACGCACTTCAAGCTCGGCGGGGGAGATTGATGAGGCGGACCAGGAAGATGCGGGGGACTTAGTTAAGTTTTTTTGCGCTTTATTTGGTAATATTTCAAATTAATATGAATAAAATAGTATCAGTAATACATTTTGGTGCCCCTATGGATGAGTGGCGCCCCTAGCATTTGCCTATGCCGCCTATGCCACGGGCCGGCCCTGCATTTGGGAGATATAAGCATTCAAAACTTACAGTCTCTCACTTCTGTTAAAACCAAGTGGCAACCTCCCGCAGTTTCTCTTGAAGCCAATACGGAAGTGACTTAAACTGCAATTCATCGACTGGCCGCTAGGAACAGGCTCCAGAAGGGAGCAGAATCTCATTGAGCCCCATGTTAAAATGCCCAACTTTACAGCAGAAAAAAATATATGTTTACAGCCTGGTACAAATTGTGGTTTTGGTCTATACGGATAATTTTGCCCTTCATGACAACTGTGATGGGGGTGAATATTTTTATAACTCATTCGTTTACATTATATAAAGCATTAAAGTTCTGCATAATTAAGGGCGTGGCCACTTCGAGTAACAGGTGGATAGCCATTTATCTGCTGTCTGTTAGTCATCGCGTCACTTCTACTCCGCCCACGTCCCGCCTTTTTGCCCATTTTCTGTTATCCGGGAGTGATGCGCTGCCAAGATGGCAACGGCCATCCGGTCCATACTTTGCGCTTCAGAACGGCTCATCAGAATCCTATGGGTGACGTCATGGACACTACGTCCATATTTTTTTACAGTCTATGGTTAAAACGACTCAAAGATTTTGATGACATCATTGCAGACTTCACCTTCTCATCAAATCTTTTGTCCAATCAAATGCGCTCTAGAATCTGCAGTCCCGCCCCCTGCATTATAAATAGACCCTGAACTGTCTTAAAATGGTCAGTTGTTCACGCATTTAATATTTTCTACATGGTGAACGGCACATAGCACACTATACATGCGATTACATGCGACATACAGTGTAAATATGCTTTCAGTTGAGGTGAATGAAGTCTGGGTTCACGATAGTTTCACGTGCACCGCTGCAGCGCACACACATAGTCTAGACCAGAGCCGTTGACTAGAAACACGAGAGTGCAGCGCGAATCATATGCGCCAATCGGCGCAGACAACAAAACATATCGGACCCATTTAAATGCTGCACAGAATGCTGTATTTCAAAGAGTTAAGGGGGAGATTATGATGATAAACGGTTAGATTCGGAGGAAACTGGCTTTAAAAAAACAGAAAGGCTCTAGTCAAACTGGTAATAACGAAATGCTATTGGCTGTTTCAAAGAAGGGGAGGAGCTGCTAACAGCTGCAGCCGTTTCTGGGGAAATTACGTCAACACATTGAATAATGCTGTGCGTTCCAAGGCATTTCAGTGTGCCTTTAACCACTATAGTGTATACAGAGACATCAGAGTTAGCGGCAAACGTCAGAAGATCTAGCCCAAGGCTGCTCTCGTCGTGGTTAACTGGTGGTCGACTGGATCTCACAACTCCGTAAACGTCGGCAGATCAAAATGTCAAATGGGTACTCTCTTTATAAATAAACCACAGATTTGAGCTTTAAACAAGTACATAATCACCTGAAAAAGTCTTAAAACTACATTTCGTGACACAATAACCGTAGTATTATTAAATTACGTGGGTCTGTATGAAGTCCACACAAGTCACCTTCTGTTCTGATGCATCCTCTATAAAAGGGGCGGATAGTGAATCTGCGCATGCGTGGGTAAAACTGTGGCTCTGCGGCTCTGAAGACAGATATTATTGGCTAAATGTGAACTTTGAATTGGAACAGTACTTGGGCAGTGACTGATGACGATTCACAAATCCATGAGAACACAAGTAGTACAGACAAGCACGCATATTGAGAAACGGCCTAGGTCAGAGGACAAGACAGACAGCCAAAACAAAGCACACTCATTACAGTTGAAGATTAGCGAACAGGCTGTCGATTCATTTAATAATAAGCTATTTCCTCACAAAAGCTGTTTATTCAGCCTATAAAGCCTCTCCATATGGATATTTATAAAAAATAAAAAAAAACTCTTCTCCTTCCCTGCGTTCCAACAAAGCCGGAGTGTTAGCTTTAGCCGTTGCACTTTTTTGCCTAAAGGTTGCAGGCTTGCCTTCCAGTAACTTTGACAGGCTCCACTTCACGCTCACTACTGTGCAGACTCGGCCTTCGAGATGTCAGTGCCATATTGGGACATTGTCGCCTTCTTTTCTATGGAAGAGAGTAAGGGTGCGCCCATCTTATTTTACAGCCTATTGACCAAACAAATCAAATATTGACTTCTTCAAAGTTAAAGTTTAAACAGACAAACCGTAAAGACACACCTGAAAGTGAACTATCATTCAGTCTTCTTCAGATAAACCTCAATAAACCTGACGGTAACATGCATACACTCTATATAGCTCTTTCTTTCTTTTATTTTCAGTGCACATTAAAATGTGCTTAAACAGTTAATATATATATATGTATATTTATATATATATATAATATTTATATATATATATATATATATAATATTTATATATATATATATATATATATATATATATATATATATATATATATATATATATATATATATATATATATATATATATATGAAAATCAAAACGACAGTGGGCAAGTGATCACCAGTGGCCGTGGCTTTGGGAGTGGCCTCGTTGAGCAGCGAGCAAATGTATTCTGGGAGTTGTTGTCTTTCATCCACATGAGAGAAAAATACATTTTCTGTCTTTTCTCAGTCTAGAAGGCACCAAATTCCAAAATAATTTCACATTTCTACTACATAAATGACCCAGTTTAAATACACATTCTTCTTCCCAGCCCTGAAGTACCCCTTTAACTCCAAGTTATGAGCAATTAACATGCATATAGCACAAAATAAAAATCTGCTAGTTCTGCTTACTTAAACTCTGAATTTCTTAACTTAAAAAAAATAAGTTTTGCCAACTTATTCAGGTTTACAGTGTGTAAAATAAAGTATGACAAATTCAAGCTTCAATAACTAATAAAACATGAAAGACCAGTACAGATTTGATATTTTTAGCCGCAGTGGCTCTGTATAATTATAAAAAAACAACATCATAACATATAAACTTTTTTTGTTTTTTATTTTTTGAGTTTTTAATGTGCTGAGCATTCCTGTGAATTAATTTAGCTATAAGGCAAATTGGTAAGGCAAAACAACCTTCATTTACTGGTAAACCAAACAATGTGGGCAGTACGTTTGTACAGCCCACATTGTTCGGTTTACCTGTAATGAAATCAGAGAAGCCATCAGGTTATTCCTGTCCCCATTGTCTTGTCCACGTATAGCTTTCTTCCACTTAAGAAGAGTTGTGCACTTTTAAGCAATTTATCTTTTACTATATCTCTTTACATAAATAGGCCTACTATTTTCTACTTAAAAACTATAATTTCGTTATTTTACACACCCAACTAATTACTGGCTTTCCAGGTTACACGCACTTTTCACAATCCATCACGGAGCTGATCAATTTTGATTTTGCATATTGTTCTTTAAAAGTTCTTTATGTAGTTCATACAACCACCTTACAATATTTCAATAACATTTTATTTATTTTGTAGTCTATGCTTTGCACAACAAAAAGTTAATTGTGCTGGTAAATCCAGAGTTTCGGTCTGAGTCCCGCTTTCTTGTTCTTGATTTGTGGTTCTTCTGTGTTTTAATAAATGTGTGTTATCAGGATCACCTTCATTCTTTCATTTGATTTGACATTATGGCTAAGGCAAATTGTCTTTAAAAGTAATAACCAGACAAGAGTTATTTGACGTTCGCTGAAGTCTGGGTTTATCTTAAACTGCCGCTTCCATGCAGGAGCAAGAGTTAATGAGCACAATCTCATTAGACACTACAATAGGCCTATACTAATAATTCACTAATAAGGACTGTTTTCTTGTACAAAATTAAATATTAAATATTTTAAGTTAAATTCACAGTGAGGCTAACAATGTCAAGATGCCTGACACAGTATTTTCATGACCAACACGTCATGTCTCTGGCATAGACTACAATATTTAAAATAGCATATATGCATTAGTTGTATTCTTACTTTAATTAACAGATCAATCCACTGCAGTACAAAGTTTTTAGGTTAGAATAGATTAGTGTGTGTCGCTCGCGCAAGGCTCGCAACGGGGGGCGGCACTCCATCGTGATGTCGGTCAGCCATCATCGGCTCAACCGGAAGTAATCCAAGTATTCAGAATACGTTACTCAGATTGAGTATACGTTTCAAATTACATTTTTGGGAATGTATTCTGTATTCTGTAACGAAATACATTTTGAAAGTATCCTTCCCAACACTGTCCATAATACAATGCAGTCTAGTTCTAGACTATCTCTATCACGGGGGGATACTCTGGGTTCGGGCCAGAATTCCGAGCATGGCGGACAGCACGCCAAATATGCATAATCTTTACTCTATTTAATTTGATGTAAAGCTGGGCATACACTGTGCGATTTTCATCCGATTTCGAGCCGAATTCTGACTCGTGCGACTGTTTTTGGGTCGGGCCGATTTTCAGCTTTGTTGCACGTTGTTTGTTGTGAGGTGTAGTGTACAGAGGGAAACGAGACGCAATAAACCTCTCCCGATCGGCAATCGGATGGTCGGATGAATTTCTGGCATGTCAGAAATTCTGGTTGCCCCTCGTGAGGGTATCGCACAGCTGAAGCAGAGCTACAAACTGATTGCCCTATTTCCCCCTCACTGAGCCTGCGCCAAAGCAGAAGTTCAACCATTTCATCTTTAATGCAGCAAGAAAGAAAACAAAAAGAGGGAGATCGTCTCGGTTACGTATGTAACCCTCGTTCCCTGAGGAGGGAACGGAGACGTACGTTAGTGACTAACGAATGGGGGTTTCGCTTAGAAGCCTATCATCTTCGAGAATTCAACAGCGCCCAATGGCAGTGCCAATGCCATGGGCATGCGGAATTTGCATGCGTAACTCCGCCCCACCTCGTGGGTATATAAGGAAGTACGCTGGCAATATCGCATTATGTTACTGCTGCAGGAGCCAAGACTGAACTCCGCATACCAGCAACACAGCTGACGTGGCAAAGGAAACGTACGTCTCCGTTCCCTCCTCAGGGAACGAGGGTTACATACGTAACCGAGACGTTCCCTTTCGTTCAGTCACTACGACGTACGTTAGTGACTAACGAATGGGGGTTCCAATACAACAACGCCACTCAGCTGTCATCCAGTGCCCTGCGTAAGTGTGAGTACCCTGTCGTAAGACTAGTACGGACGAAGGACTCCCACTTATCACAGGATTACCAAGGTACACTGGGAAGCATATCCCAGTGAGGAAATGCCAAGATGCCTACCCGTGGGGAGGACTTAGAGAATACACATATGACCCGCTAAGGGCTGCATATGGAAGATCTCTAGGGTACCAGCCGAAGGTGGATTTTTAACCCTAGGGATGGCAGGGACTTGCCGAGGGAAAGACACCTGCTCGCTGAGGAGGCTTACGGTGGGAATACTCGTGTGGGGGTCGCCGGAGGGGAACCATGCACACGGAGCACCTGGCCGGACATGAGGGTCTGGGCTCGAAAGGGCAGACTGAACTGATGTCGGCGTAAGCAGTGCTGGAGGAGCTCAGGGCTCTCGGGGAGCTCACCTGAGGGAAAATATCGCACGTATCCAGTCCGTGGAGTGGAATGGCGAGCAAGCGAAGACACCTGAGCCTGGCCCATACCGGCCACCCGTAGGGGCGAGTACATAGTCGGACACTGGCTCCACTCGGAGATTGTAAAATCTGGCGAATGTGTTTGGTGTCGCCCAGCCTGCAGCTCTGCAGATGTCTGTTAGCGAGGCGCCATGCGCTAAGCCCAAGAGGAGGCCACACTCCAGGTGGAGTGTGCCCTGACCCCAAGGGGACATGGTCGACCTTGCTGCTGGTAAGCCAAAACAATGGTGTCCACTATCCAGTGAGACAACCTCTGCTTTGAGAGAGCACTTCCCTTCCGCTCTCCACCATAACAGACAAAGAGCTGGTCTGAGGTCCTGAACATCGCGTACTGTCTACATAAGCGCGGAGAGCGCGTACTGGACAGAGCAATGCCAAGGCTGGGTCTGCCTCCTCCAAGGCAGCGCTTGCAGGTTCACCACCTGGCTTCTTGGAACGGAGTGGTGGGAACCTTGGGCACATATCCGGGCCGGGGTCTCAGGATCACGTGAGAGTTAGCCGGCCCGAACTCAAGGCACGCTTCGTCAACCGAAAATGCTTGCAGGTCCCCGACCCTCTTAAGAGAGGCCAATGCGGTCAGCAGAGCCGTCTTTATAGACAAGAACTTAATCTCAACCGACCGCAAAGGCTCAAGGGAGGCCTCTACAGAGCACTTAAGACTACTGAGAGGTCCCAAGAGGGAACGAGAGGAGAGCGAGGATGATTCAGTCTCCTCGCCCCCCTCAGGAACCTGATGATCAGGTCGTGCTGACTTACCTTTTTGTCTCCCAGGAGATCGTGGTAGGCAGATATTGCGGCCACATACACTTTAAGGGTGGAAGGAGACAGCCTTCTTTCCACCCCCTCCTGGAGAAACGATAGCACGGACCCAATCGGGCATTTCCAGGGGTCTACCTGGCGGGAAGAGCACCATGTGACGAAGAGGTTCCACTTCAACGCATAGAGGTGTCGTGTAGACTCTGCTCTAGCGGAAGTGATGGTAGCGACCACCGCAGGTGGAAGGCTACTAAAACCTGCCGCGTCCCGTCCAGAAGCCACACGTGGAGCTTCCAGAACACTGGACGCGGGTGCCAAGGGTGCCCCGTCTCTGAGTGAGAAGTTCTTGACTCAGAGGAATAGGCCAGGGAGGGGCTGTCGCAAGGAGTAGCAGTTCTGAGAACCAGGCCTGGCCGTGCCAACGGGGCGACCAACATGACCTGCTCCTTGTCCTCCCTGATCTTGCACAGTACCTGTGCGAGAAGGCTCACTGGGGGAACGCATACTTGCGTAGCCCCGACGGCCAGCTGTGCGCCAGTGCATCAGTGCTGACCATAGGTCAGGGAATAATACAGGGAGCAATGGGAAGAGTCCTGGGAGGCAACAGGTCTACCTGTGCGTCGCCGAACCGTTCCCATATCAGCTAGACCGTCTGGGGATGGAGTCTCCATTCTCCAGGAAGTGGCTGAAGCCGTGAGCTCGTCGGCTGCACGGTTCAGGACTCCCGGGATGTGGACAGCATGAAGGGACCTCAGATGCTTCTGACTCCATAAAACGAGATGGCGGGCGAGTTGAGACATACGGCGGGAGCGTAGACCGCCCTGGTGGTTGATGTACGCTACTACGGCCGTGTTGTCTGTCCTGACTAGCACATGTTGACCCTTCAGCAACGCTCGGAAGCGGTGCAGGGCGAACCGTACTGCCAGTAACTCGAGGCAATTGACATGCAGAAGGCGCTGGGGTCCTGTCCAGGAGCCCGCGGCTGCTTGTCCATTGCACATGGCACCCCAGCCCGTGGATGATGCATCTGTTGATACAACAAGATGCCTGGAAACTCGTTCTAAGGACACACCGGTCCGTAGAAACTTGAGGTTCGACCAGGGGGTGAGAGTCTGTAAGCAGGCCCGAGTCACTTGTACCCGGAGCGTGCCAGACCGCCATGCCCATCTCGGGACTTCAGCCAGTGCTGAAGCGGTCTCATATGTAGCAATCCGAGCGGCGTCACCGCGGCTGCAGATGCCATATGCCCCAGGAGCCTCTGAAATAGCTTCAGTGGGACCGCATTCTCGCCCTCGATTTGACAAAGGCCAGTCAGCAGAGACTGTGTGCGCGCTCGCTGGTAAGCAGCACGCACCTGCGACCGAGTTGGAAACCACACTGAGAAAGGAGATCCTCTGCACGGGGCAGAGTCGCTCTTCTCCCAGTCGACCCGAAGGCCCAGACGGGCTAAGTGCTGGAGCACTTGGACTCTGTGTCCGCAGACCTGCTTCGAGAGTGACCCAGTATGAGCCAGTCATCGAAGTAGTTCAGGATGCGAACCCCGTGCTGCCGAGTGGCGCAAGGGCTGCCTCGAAGACTACGTAGAGTCACGAGGGGACAGAGCTGCCCGAATGGGGGGGACTGCGTACTGAATGTCCGCCCCTCGAAGCAAACCGTAGGAACGGTCCGCGTCGAGGAAGGAGACATGAAGTAAGCGTCCTTCAGGTCGATCGCTGCAACCAATCTACCGGACGAACGTGTCCAAAGAGGCGTTCGCTACCGACATCCTGAACGGAAGCCTGAGAAGGATCGGTTCAAGACGGGCAGATCCAGGATTGGCCATAACCCACCGGTTTCCTAGGGTACAATGAAGCAAGGGCTGAGAAGCCGGACTTCACTTCGGCTGGAGGGACAGGCTCGATCGCACCCTTTGCCAGTAGGGTGACAACCTCCGCACGCATGACAGGGGATAGGCCCCATCATAGCGGGCGGCCTCCCCAGAGCGGGGAGGAACCTGCGCAAACTGAATCGGGTAGCCGCGCTTGATGGTCTTCGTGACCCAGCGGAACAGTCCCGGAAGCTGAAGCCAGACTCCCAGGAACTGCACCAGCGGGGTCATTCGGACCACAGACGTACCCAGGGTGGGGCAGCATGGGACATGGGACATGGGAGGCTGTTGGGCGTCCCGGTGCGGGGGCACGGTTAACTGCTGCGTCCTGACAGAGGAGACCAGGGAAGGACGCACGTTCCACTGGGGTCTGCTCTGAGAGGAGGCTGGCGAGAGAGAGGGACGAGAGTGGCGCGGCCCGGAGGCGGCACACACTGCCATCACCGGTCTCTGGGTCCTCAGAGACAGGAACATGAGTTCTTTCCAAGCGCTGCTAGCCCGGGGGCCAGCAGCGGAAGGATTTTCCCCCGGCCCTCCACCGGGGGAAGGAGAGGCCCTGCAACCATCCCCTGGAAAGAACTGGAACCCATCTCTGAGTTGTCCACCTCCAGCCTGGCGTTTCAGCCAGGCTGAGGAGCGGACTGGGCGACATCCTGCAACCACCTCCACGGCGCGGCCCGGAGAAGGCTGCTGCTGGGGCCGGACGGGAGGAGGGAGGGCGCCCTCGGCGGCGAGCGGACTGAGGCGACTGGGCCGGCGGCTGGTGCAGCAGCCAGCCGCCGGGGCAGTACGTGTTACAGCCTCAGTCTGCTCTGGGGCGGCCAAGAACTGTTGGGCGCAGTTCTCGGCCACGCCGCCGAAGAGGCCAGCCTGGGATATGGGCGAGTTGAGGAGGCGGGCTCAGTCAACCCCCCCACATCACCAGGTAAGGCCAGGAAATTCTCCCGGACCACAGCTGTGGACATCGCCCGACCGAGGGAGCGTGTGGCCACCTTCACCACCCAGAGGGCGGGATCAGTGGCGGCACGCAGCTCAACAAAGAGCCCTGGGTCAGCTCCACCCTTGTGCATGTGCAAAGGGGCGGCGGCCTACCCCATAGCACTGCAGGACCACGCCACCGAAGTAGACGGGCCCACAGGCTTAGGGAGGGTGCTTAGGACAGCCACACCACGTCAAAGCCCTCTGTGGACACTGTAGTGCGCAACAGAGTTGTTTAACAGTGGGGAGGGGGCCCCAGTGTACCCTAGGCCGCGGCCCCATCAAGGGCAGAGAAGGCGGAGGAGGCCACCAAACGGTCACGGGAAGCACGGGGACTTCCAGGACTGCGTGATCTCCTCATGCACCTCGGGAGCGAAAGGCATTGGGGGCGGGGCCCAACAGCTGTCGGGTGCCGCCCACAAAAACCAATCGCGCAACCACGAGCACTCGCGACTGGGCGGAGTTCCACACCAGCGCGAGGCTCGCGGCTGCCCGAGATTACATGGCTATCAACTCTAGGTCAGATCAGGCAGTGCTGACACACCCGGAGGCGGAGCACAACCTAATCGTCATCCCCAAAGGATCTAGCCCACCTTGGGATGCGGCGATCGACATCTCGCCGCTATCTGGAGTGTGAACGAAACGAACGAGGCGTCAGAGACGGGCCGCTGTTTCAGTCCAGCACTCGCGGGAAGCGATGTGCGAGAGGGGGGCGTGGCCCGAGGAATGATCGTCGGGGTTCTTAAACCACGCACCGCCCTCAGGTCACCCTGGCCACCAGCCAAAGTACCACCTCTCTCAGAGACGGTAGATTGGGGTGTGGCAGAGGGGACTCTCTCTCCTCGCGGAGATCACTGAGTCTCGACCGCGACATCGCGATGGTCACGTTCCCGCTGTGGGAACATGACACATCCACAATCACTGCCCGAACGTGCTGAAGCCCAAACACGTCGAGGAGTGAATGTGCCCATAGACAGCAACGGAGATCGATCGCACCCGGAAGTGCACGGGCGAACCGTCTTGAAAAAGACGTGCCACGCGCAAGCTCTTTTTGTGAGAGGAAAGCTCTGCAGAGTGCCGAAGCGCCCAGGGAAAACACACACAGCTGTTGCAGATCACTGCACAGATCAGCAGGCAGGCAATGCGAGATCGCTGGAATGCGCCGTCACACCAACACCCTGGAGAACCGCTCGTCTCGAAGACTGAAGAGAGGACTTCAGAATTCAGGCTTGTAGGAGTGAAGAGATGCTCTTGGCTCCAAAGCAGAAACATAATGCGATATTGCCAGCGTACTTCCTTATATACCCACGAGGTGGGGCGGAGTTACGCATGCAAATTCCGCATGCCCATGGCATTGGCACTGCCATTGGGCGCTGTTGAATTCTCGAAGATGATAGGCTTCTAAGCGAAACCCCCATTCGTTAGTCACTAACGTACGTCGTAGTGACTGAACGAAAGGGAACTGTAAGTTCTGGGCAGCTATCAAATAGCAGAAATTTTGCAAACAGCAACATTTTGCTAAATTTCTGCTATTTGATAGCTGCCCAGAATTTAGAGATCTCCCTCTTTTTGTTTTCTTTCTTGCCTCCAGTTCGTGTTGTAAAATGGATAAGCCTTCCATATAACGTGTATAGCCTAACCAGCGCCTTTTTTATTCAGATTTAGCAACTTGATAATTAATTTACTTTCACTTACATCACGTCGCAATATTGACCCCCCCCCCCCCCCATTTTTAATCATGAATAAAGTCATGAAAAATGAATTTACAGTAGTCCTATAACGCAGATATCACATAAAACACGCAAACTGATGGATGAATGAATAACTCAAAAGTAGAGCTGTACATTAAATCAAATCGCGACATGATCTGTGAATATTAAAGCACAAAACACTATATAAATATATGATCTGCTTTTTCTGTCTCTGTATGAATGAGCGCCGTTTCGTCTACATACTCAAGTACGCGTGATGCTCATGGTGTTTCAATGTCTCACAAACCATATTTGGACATAGACATTTGCAGAGCTGATCTGAGAGAACCCCATATGAGCATTTTCATCGTTTTATTGACAGGTCTTCATTACAACCCGTCAAAATAAAAGTTTGGTTTACCTAGAAGAAATGATGACAGAAATATATTACTATTGTAGGCCTACAATAGAATGTGCATATTATTTGTAATCAAAATAATAATTAATAATTTAAACATTATTTATAAAAATAATTTAGTAAATCTTTGTTTTGCAGCATTTTACCAAAAGGATAAAAGTTTGTGTCACAGGGTGTTTGGTGTTGGTTCATGTTCATGTTTTCAGTTGGTCATGTTCACAGTTATGTTTTGCCTTGTCATGCACTTCCTGGTCTTGTCATGTGATTCCCATGCCCTCATGTGATCTTGTTGTGTTCTGTCATTGGTTCACTGTTTAATCACCGTTCACAGGTGTCACTTGTCTTGTCATTAGTCTGTGTATTTTAGCCCTCATGTTTGCCATTTGTCGTTGTCTGTTATTGAGGTTGTAACCACTGTTGGTGAGTTTTCTGTTATAGTCTAGTCTGTCAAGAAGTTTAATCAAGTATATATACATTTCATAGGACTCTGTTATTTTTAAACATTTTAATAAATGAATGATAAAAAAATTTTTTGATTCTAATTCATAATAATTTTGTTGATTAGACAAAACAAACAAATGGTTTCAAGTTTGTTATAATAAAGCATTTGTTCAACAGAAAAAAAACAACTTTTCATTCATTTAACGGACATTTTAACTGATGGTAATAATGACCATAATTTAATAATACAGTATTAAATAATTGTTTACCGTGATGCTGTGATTGTTTTCTGAGATCCTTATAATATTGTGAAAATCTCATTCTATTACAACCCTACACAGGAGAGTTCTCAGTAACTTTTACTCTGAGTACATTTTAAATGATCTACTTTTACTTAGTAGATTATTGTATTACTCTTTCCACCTCTGGATATTAGTATACTTGCTACATAAAGTATACTTAAAAATATACTTGAATATTACTTAAGTATACTTCATAAAATTAACTTGAAGTATACTACTTTTCGTAAGGGATGCACAAAATCCAATTTGGACTGACAGTCTGAACGTAGCCTCAAATCTGCTGCAGAAATGGAGCAAATTACAGTTGGCATTAAAGGGATAGTTCACCCAAAAATGAAAATTCTGTCATTATTTACTCACCCTCAAGTTGTTCCATACCTGTATGAGTTTCTTTGTTCTGCTGAACACAAAAGATATTTTGAAGAATGTTTGTGACAAAGCAGAAAGAGCAACCATTAGTAGGGAAAAAAAATACTAGTCAATGGTTGCTCTATCTGCTTTGTTACAATCATTCTTCAATATGTCTTCTTTTGTGTTCTGCAGTCAGCAGAATTATCCCTTTAAGTGTGTGGTTAGATATAAAACCAGCCTATTATAAAAAATATAAAGCATGTTTTAAAGCAATATCTCACACAAAAATAAAAGGTCTGTCATCGTTTACTCATCCTCGTGTTGTTACAAAACCCATGGGCGTCGGAACCATTGTATGTATTGACAAGCCCCACCTACTTTTTTTGTTCCAAACCTGTATGAGTTTCTTTGTTCTGCTGAACACAAAAGAATATATTTTGAAGAATGTTTGTAACCAAGCAGAGAGAGCAACCATTGACTACCATAGTAGGGAAAAAAATACCATATAATATGGTAATCAATGGTTGCTCTCTCTGCTTGGTTACAAACATTCTTCAAAATATATTATTTTGTGTTCAGCAGAACAAAGAAACTCATACAGGTTTGGAACAAACTTGAGGGTGAGTAAATGATGACAGAATTTTCATTTTTGGGTGAACTATCCCTTTAAGATAAATGTGTGCCCCCTAAAAGCACAAGTGGCCCCTGCCTGGCCCCCCCTAGTTACCGTGGTCTAGAACATCTCGGTTATGTGTGTAACCCTCATTCCCTGCGGAGGGAACAGAGATGTAACGTTACTGACGAACGAATGGGGGTTTTGCTTAGAAGCCAATCATCTTTGAGAATTCAAAAACGCCCAATGGCAGTGCCAATGCAATGAGCATGCGGAATTTGCATACGTAACTCCGCCCCACTGTGTGGATATATAAGGAAGTACGTGGGTAATATCGCATTATGTTTACCTGCTGAGGAGCCAAGACTGAACTCTCGGCCGTTCCAGCAGTACAGCGGATGTGGCAGAGGGACGTTACGTCCCCGTTCCCTCCTTAGGGAACGAGGGTTACACACGTAACCGAGACGTTCCCTTTCGTTCAGTCACTACAACGTAACGTTAGTGACTAACGAATAGGGGTCCCAATATAATCACGCCACTCGGCTGTCTTCCAATGCCCTGCGTAAGTGCGAGCGCCCTGTCGTAAGGCTAGTACAGACGAAGGACTCCAACGTATCACAGGAATACCAAGGTACACTGGGAGCATATTCCAGGTGGAGATATGCAAAGACGCCTACCCGTAGGGAGGACTTAGAGAGTACACATACAACCCACTGCGGGTAGCATATGGAGAACTCTGGGGGACCAGCCGAAGGTGGATTTTTAACCCCAGGATGGCAAGGCTTGCCAAGGGAAAGACACCCGCTCAAGGAGGCTTACGGTGGAAATACACGTACGGGGGTCGCCAGAGGGGAACCATGCACACGGGGCACCTGGCCGGACACGAGGTCTGGGCTCATAGAGGGCAGACTTACTGGTGTCGGCGTCAACAGTGCTGGAGGAGCTCAGGGCTTCCGGGAAGCTCACCTGAGGAGAATATTGCACGTATCCAGTCCGTGGAGTGGAATGGCGAGCAAGCAAAGACACCTGAGCCTGGTCCATAACCGGCCACTAGTAAGGGCGAGTAATTAGTCGGAACAGGCTCCACTCTGAGATTGTAGAATCTGCGAATGTATTTGGCGTCGCCCAGCCTGCAGCTCTGCAGATGTCTGTTAGCAAGACGCCATGTGCTAAACCCAAGGGGGCATGGACGGCCTGCTGCTGGTAAGATAAAACAATGGTGTCCACTATCCAGTGAGACAGCCTTTGCTTTGAGAGAGCCCTTCCCTTCTGCTCCCCACCATAACAGACAAGAGCTGGTCTGAGGTCCTGAACACTGCGTCCTGTCTAGGTAAGCGTGGAGGGCACGTACTGACAAAGCAGTGCCAAGGCTGGGTCTGCCTCCTCCTGGGGCAGCGCTTGCGGGTTCACCACCTAGTCCCTGATGGGGTGGTGGGAACCTTGGGCACTTATCCAGGCCGGGGTCTCAGGATCACGTGAGAGTAGGCCCGAACTCCAGGCACGCTTCATCAACCGTAAATGCCTACATGTCCCCTACCCTCTTGATGGAGGCCAATGCGGTCAGGAGCGAAGTCTTCATTGACAAGAACTTAAGCTCGACTGACCGCAAAGGCTCAAGGGGAGACTTCTGCAGAGCAACTAAGACTACTGAGAGGTCCCCAAGAGGGTAAGAGGGGAGAGCGAGGAGGATTCAGTCTCCTCGCTCCCCTCAGGAACCTGATGACCAGGTCGTGCTGACTTACCTTTCTGTTCCCCAAGTAGTTGTGGTGGGCAGATATTGCGGCCACATATACTTTAAGGGTGGAAGGAGACAGCCTTCGTTCCAACCCTACTTGGAGAAGTGAGAGCACAGACCCGATCGGGCATCTCCAGGGGTCTTCTTGGCGAGAAGACACCAGGTGACGAATAGGTTCCACTTCAACGCATAGGCGAAAGTACTCTGCCCTAGCGGAAGTGCTGGTAGCCACCACCAGAGGTGGTAGGGTACTCAAACCTGCCGCGTCCCATCCAGGAGCCACATGTGGAGGTTCCAAAGATCGGGACGTGGGCGCCACAGGGTGCCCTGAGGAGATACTTAGATGAAGGCCTGGGAGGGGCTGTCGCAAGGAGTAAGAGTTCAGGGAACCAGGTCCGGCCGTGCCAATACGGGGTGTTTAGAAGGACCTGCTCCTTGTCCTCCCTGACTTTGCACAATAGCTGCACGAGAAGGCTCACTGGGGGGACGCATATTCGCGTAGGCCCCGTGGTCAGCTGTGCGCCAGTGCATCCGTGCCGAGCGTGCCCTCGGTCAGGGATTAAAACAGGCAGCAGAGAGAAGAGTTGTGGGAGGCAACAGATCTACCTGTGCGTCGCCGAACTGTTCCCAATCAGCTGGACCGACTGGGGATGGAGTCTCCAATCTCCAGGAAGTGGCTGAGACCGTGAGCTTGTGGGCTGCACGGTTCAGTTTTCCCGGGACATGGACAGCACGAAGGGACCTCAGATGCTTCTGACTCCATAGGATGAGATGGCGGGCGAGTTGAGACATATGGCGGGAGCATAGATCAGCCTAGTGGTTGATGTACGCTACTGACCATATAGTCCGACCGGACTAGTACATGTTGACCCTTCAGCAACGCTAGGAAGCGGTGCAGGGCCAACCGTACTGTCAGCAACTCGAGGCAATTGACATGCAGGAGGTGCAGGGGTCTTGTCCAGGAGCCCGCGGCAACACGTCCATTGCACATGGCACCCCAGCCCATGGAGGCGGCAACTGTTGACACAACAATATGCCTGGAAACTCATCCTAAGGGCCACCGGCCCGTAGAAATGAGGTTCGCCAGGGGGTGAGGAACTGCAGGCAGGCCCGAGTCACTGGGACCCGGAGCATGCCCGAATGCCATGCCCATCTCGGGACTCGATCGCGAAGCCAAAGCTGAAGCGGTCTCATATGAAGCAATCCGAGTGGCGTTACTGCGGCTGCAGATGCCATATGCCCCAGGAGCCTCTGAAATAACTTCAGTGGGACCGCACTCTTGCTCTCGAATTAACAAAGGCAAGTCAGCATGACTGTGCGCACTTGCTGGTAAGCAGCACGCACATGGCGACCGAGTCAGAAACCATACTGAGAAAAGAGATCCTCTGCACGGGGCAGAGTCACTCTTCACCCAGTTGACCCGAAGGCCCAGACGGGCTAAGTGTCGGAGCACTTGGACTATTTGTTCGCACACCTGCTCTCGAGAGTGACCCAGTATGAGCCAGTCGTCGAGGTAGTTCAGGATGCGAACCCCGTGCTGCCTGAGTGGCGCAAGGGCTGCCTCGATAGACTACGTGGCGTCATGAGGGGACAGAGCTGGCCCAAATGGGAGGACCGCGTACTGAATGTCCGCCCCTCGAGGCAAACCGTAGGAACGGTCCGCATCGAGGAAGGAGACATGGAAGTAAGCGTCCTTCAGGTCGATCGCTGCAACCAATCTACCGGACGAACACGTCTGAGGAGACATTCGCTACCAACATCCTAAACGGAAGCCTGTGAAGGGATCGGTTCAGGACGGCAGGTCCAGGATTGGCCGTAACCCACCGGTTTCCTAGGGTACAATGAAGTAAGGGCTGAGGAAGCCAGACTTCATTTCGGCTGGAGGGACAGGCTCGATCGCACCCTTCGCCAGTAGGGTGGCAACCTCCGCACGCATAACTGGGGCCTTTTATTGGGCCCCACCATGGAGCACGGACTCCCTGGAAGTGGGGAGGTGCCCGCGCGAACTGAATCGCGTAGCCGAGCCTGATGGTCTTCGCGACCCAGCGGACAGTCCCAGAAGCTGTAGCCAGGCTCCCAGCGACTGACCAGCAGGGTCACTTGAACCACAGACGTACCCCGGGTGGGGCAGCGTGGCCGCGTGACTGGCCCGGACGTGGGAGGCATAGCGTCTCGGTGTGGGGGCACAGTCAGCAGCTGCGTCCTGACAGAAGAGACCAGGGAAGGACGCACGTTCCACTGAGGTCTGCTCTGAGAGGAGGCTGGCGACAGAGAGGGCACACACTGCCATCACCGGTCTCTGGGACTTCAGAGATGGGGACACCAGTTCCTTCCAAGTGACGCCAGCCCGGGGGCCAGCAGCAAGGAGAGGCCCTGCTACCATCCCCTGGAAAGAACTGGGACCCATCTCTGAGTTGTCCACCTCCAGCCTGGCATTTAACCAGGCTGGGGAGCGGACTGGGCGTCATCTTGCAACCCCCTCCACGGCGCGGCCAAGGTGAAGGCTGCTGCTGGAGCTGGGCGGGAGGAGGGAGGGCGCCCTCGGTGGCGAGCGGACTGAGTCGGCGGCTGGGTACAGCAGCTAGCCACCGGGGCAGTACGTGTTACAGCCTCAGTCTGCTCTAGGGCGGCCGAGAACAGTTGGGCACAGTTCCAGCCTGGGATATGGGCGAGTTGGGGAGGCGGGCTCACTTAATCTCCCTCACATCACCAGGTAAGGCCAGGTGTTTCTCCCGGACCACAGCTGTGGAAATCGCCCGACCGAGGGAGCATGTGGCCACCTTCACCGCCTGGAGGGGGGGATCAGTGGTGGCACGCAGCTCATTGAAGAGCCCTGGGTCGGCTCCACCGTAGCTCTGCAGGACCACGCCACCGAAGTAGACGAGCCCACAGGCTTTGAACGGGTTCTTATGATAGCCACGCCACGTTGAAGCCCTCTGTGGACACCGTAGTGTGCAACAGAGAGTTCAACAGTGGGGGGGACCCCAGTTTACCCTAGGCCACAGCCCCATCAAGGCATCTTGAAAAAGACGTGCCCCGCCAAGCTCTTTTTGTGAGAGGAAAGCTCTGCAGAGTGCCAAAGTGCCCAGGGAAAACACACACAGCTGTTGCAGACCACTGCACAGATCAGCAGGCAGGCAATGTGAGATCACTGGAACGCGCCGTCACACCAACACCCTGGAGAACCGCTCGTCTCGAAGACTTAAGAGAGGACTTCAGAATTCAGGCTTGCAGGAGTGAAGAGATGCTCTTGGCTCCGATGCGGAAACATGCATTTGATATTGCCCACGTACTTCCTTCCAAATGCGATATTGCCCACGTACTTCCTTATATACCCACGCGGTAGGGTGGAGTTACGTATGCAATTTCCGCATGCCCATGGCATTGGCACTGCCATTGGGCGTTTTTGAATTCTCGAAGATGATCGACTTCTAAGCGAAACCCCCATTCGTTAGTCACTAACGTTACATCGTAGTGACTGAACGAAAGGGAACCGCCACTGCTTTTACTGTCTCTAATTCAGTACTGTTCACACACCCCTAACCGATAAAACACTTTATTATTAAACACACATTAGATATGTTATTTCCACTTTTTTATTGAAAATAAATGCCTTTAACTTAAGCCTTGTTTGTGAAACCTGGGGTATAACTGATTACAAGACTTAAATTGAATGAGAGAAAGTCAAAAAGTGTTGGTTTGTGCACGCTCTCCCCAATACATTAATATTGAATTTACATTTACATTTATGCATTTGGCAGACGCTTTTATCCAAAGCGACTTACATTGCATTCAAGGTACACATTTCTGCATTTATATTTTCATGCTCTACTGTTTGAGCTACAGGAAAGCTATAAATAAAGCTATGAATAAACTAAAAGCATGAATCACCAACAGACACAACGGCAATTAAAAAACAATGTGATGACAAAAAAAACATCCAGAAATGCTGGTTTCACAACATTACTTTTATTGTTCTGCCCTTTATAAAAATACAGTTACACCTATGTGAACAATAAACAAAACTACAATACTCTGAAACTGGACCTGAATAAGTTCATTGTTCCGATCATTAGTGTAAACAACAAGCCAATTAGAAATACTCCAGGTTCCCTGGAAATGTAGGGAAACACTGTTGATGTGCACTGTTGAAGCACATTTTACGAGGAAATGTTATTCCATCCTAAATATTTGCTTTCTTTTTTTTTTTAAACAACTTTTCACCTGACATCCTGTAGGAATCAAATTCATTCTGACAACATGGTTCCTGGGAAGTGTGTAACTATTATGTTACTCACAGCAACAACCCTAACCCTATGAGAACAATACCTTAGAGAGGATGTTCCCATAAGTTCTGGATGTGTGTAGCTTCTAACCATTTCTCTTTGTCTGAATTAAAAGGTTTACTTATCAGCTTTTGAATTTTGTTTTAGGTCAGGCAAAACTGGCCATTTACATGAGCAAGAAAAATAAGGTTGAAAGATTGTTGGGTGAAGATGTGGTAAAATGTTTTTCATTCAAAGTGTTGAATGATTTTAGTTTTTAAAAGTCTACCAAGGATCTGTTAACATTTACGATGAAATGGTGGTAATGGAGCATTGTGCTCAGTTGTTTGCTTTTAAACATTTGATAGAATTTATTTGTTTGTTTTGGTATGTATGATATAATGTAACATTGGAATTGTTGAAACAAGTGTATTAATGAAGTGAATCTCTCTCTATGAATAAATTGAGATTTCTAATAGATTTTTTTACAAAGCTACAAAATGTCTAAAAGTGTTTGAAAATATATGGTGTCATAAAGGGGCATTGTGTTCTACTTTTTGCATTTTCTTTCAATGGCTAATTTCTCCGAACACGTCCACATATGTAATCTTTGATCATATTCCGAATTAGGAAGATGCAGCAAAGATAAATTATGACCAACGCAATGAAAGAACCGTTCATGACAGAGATGTGTTTCACCACAGAGATAGGCATACCCGAGATACAGAAAATAATATAATTTCAGTCTTGTTCACATATAGCGAGAAATAATGTTATTTTATCCAATTGTCCAGTGTTGCTTATAGAGTAGGCTAGGCCTATTAGATGTTTGTATTTATGCCTATGCTAACTTTGCGAAGAGTCCGCTAACAGAGAGCAGATAGGCTACAAAACATGTAAAATAAATTGTTTAGTTTTACTTTTATAAATTGAGCATGATCATATTACAGATACATTACTTTTCAAATAAATAAATTAACTTGAAATTATTTTACTTCACATGTAGAGAGTGTGTAGAGAATGTCTAAAAGTGTTTGAAAATATATGGTGTCATAAAGGGGCATTGTGTTCTACTTTTTGCATTTTCTTTAAAAAAAAAAAGTATATTTTTTAAATATTTCTGTAAAAAATCTCTCTACCTATGATTGCACACAAAATGAGTGTTATCATTGAAGATGGGGAAGTTTCAGCTGTGGGTTTGTTCACCTGTGTGTCACCTGTGAAAAAAAACCCCTTCCTAACCCCGCCCCAGTTAACCAGTCAGAGAGCCTATTCAGGAAGGAATACTTGAAGTAGCAGCGTCTCACAGGAATGGCTATTAAAAACATTTGGCACAGGTAAGCTCACCCATGCTTTTATCATTTATTTTATTATTAGATATTTATGATGTTATTTGCACAACACATTATTATAAACTAGAGAACAATTCATCAACACTTTATATTAGGTGGCCTTATGTACTAACTTTTTAATGAATCATTTGATACAATGCACTTATTGTGTACATACATGTTTTTACATTGTACTTACATTTTTAAAATACCTGCATGTAATTACATCTGTAATTCATTTCTGTGGTTACATTTGTAATTACACAGTTGACACTTCCTTTACACAGGTACATATTTGTTGATGTAAGTACATAGTACTTAAGGCCACCTAATATAAATATATCCTGTAAAGTTTATTTTCAACCTGCTTCGGCACACCTTCAAGCGATCCCGAAGAGCTTGATTTTCTGCTTCAGGTGTGTTTGAATAAAAATCAGATTAAATAATTTGACTGTAGCTGAGCTAAATGTTGAATATATCTAAACTGATTAAAAGAAGGAGCTCATATGTGTGTGTATATAAAAATGACTCACCGTGGGGCAACATACTGAGTATCGTGGTACAGTAATACTTTATATATGTATACTAAATAAGTATCACAATACTTATTTACTTGATATTTGAATGGCTTTATTTTGGTTCATCTACATCTAAACTGATATGATGACGGTACTATGTTAAAATTGCTGAGCACCACAATATGGAACACAAAACATAAATTCAAACATAAAAAAGAGGGAGTCCAAAACTGAAATGTAACACACCAAAATGGATGAAGACACAACTACAACAGAAATAATTCACAACCTAGATAGGCCTATCGCAGAGTCAATGTCAAAATGCAGAATTAAAAGTTTTGCTGTATCATAAAACAAGAAACAACAACAACAAAACAACAACAATGTATGATGGTCCAAATAGTGTGGCTAGTCTCACATCCAGTCAAAATAGCTTCCATATTGACTGGTACACGTAGGACACTATAACAAACCCAAGGGCACCCATAGTAGCCGATCTTAGTGCCACAGCATTTTCTACCACAGACATCATTCGTATTTTTAAAAAACAAAATCGTCAAAGTACACAGATACAATGAGCATATACTGTCTGAATATTAAATTTTAATATTAAGTAGGCCTATATATAAATATTCCAGACTGCAACACATTAACTGCAGATATGAGGTCAAATCAAACAGGTTTCCAAAAACAGCATTTTAAGATGGTTGAAGGCTAAAAAAATAAAACGTTTTTAAAACCATGTTATTGGGCAGTAGATTATCTGTAAAACCTGTTCTCTCCTCATTTCCATCACTCTTTCTTTTGCCCTGTCTCTTCCCCTAAAGCTGAGCTCTGGCTGATAGTTTTTCATTTTCGTCTCTGTCAGTGAAGAAAGTAAACATAGGGTCAACTGATATTTAGCATTTTCTTAGACAAGTTAATTCACTGAAGGCTATGAACGCTATAAGTTTAATAAATTAATTCACAATATGTACACACACATTCATTATCGTATGCATAATCTGATTATTTTACAACATTTTTTATATACACCTCTGAAAAATACAGAGGTCTAGACCACGGCGACCTCATAGCCGACTATGGCCATGATTACAGTCGTGTAGTGTACCTCAACACTTCTGTTCACATGGTCGGAGCTAGAGGTCTGGTTCATCACAGTGCCAATAGAGTTTGTTAGAGCTGTGCGTGAGACGGTCCAGCTGCTCTTGCGCTGCGACTGCTGGATCTATTTATTTATTCATTTATATGAGGTGCCAGAACACAGTTCCGGCCCACTTTAACCCCTGTATATATATTCACTTTTTGTTTTGTTCAGTGTCTTTCAATCTGCGACAGAAAAGAGTATTCAAATCCAACACACAACGGCTTGCCACTTGATGGCAGAGTATAGGATGATGCACTAGTGTCCATTGTAGTGGTTAATGTGCAACTATGCCACCAAAACCCTTTATGCGCAAGAAAATGTTTTTTTAATTAGTTGTCCACTGTAGTGATGTCTATGCATGAAAGGGTTAACATTTGTTGCGACCAGTGTTGGGTGTAATGCTTTACTAAGTAATGAATTACTGGCATTTACTTACTTCCTCCTTTACATGTTTGGACTGACACGAGGGTGAGTAACTAATGACAGAATTTTCATTTTTAGGTGAACAAACCATTTAAATCAATATCATCATAAACTAATACCTAATATCTAACTAATATCATCATATGACAACGTGTAAAAGTAAAGTAAAATCTGATGCTTCACTGTGAGACTCATTTTGACCTGTTTCTCTTTTTTTTCTCTGCAGTTTTCTTCAGGAAACAGGTTCATGTACAAATCAAATGAAAAAGCCATTTATTCTGCTGCTGCTTACATTGACACTCTTATTCTTATTATTTTCAATTGCTTACACCTCGGAATTCTCTTTGGACACAGTTATGTACCCTAAAAGTCATTGGTTGACTAAAGTCATGAATCAGACTCATTATAAGGTAATTGAAAGCATTTGGGCCAATCATAATCAAAAACATATATTAGCACCTTTGCCCAATCAACAAATCCAACAAAGAGGTACAACAGTTTATTATCATGTAGCTCATCCAAGTAACTATAAATACACTCTGGATGAACCTGATAAATGTAAGCAGAATCCGTTCCTGGTCTTGATGGTCCCTGTGGCGCCCAATCAGGTAGAAGCTCGTAACGCCATCCGGAGCACATGGGGGAATGAGAGCACAGTCCTGGGAAAAGCAGTGATCACTCTGTTCTTGGTGGGTTTGACTGGAGGATCTGAATCTGAAAAAATTCAACAGCAGCTGGAGGAAGAGAGCCGACAACACAGAGACTTACTGCAGAGTAACTTTGTGGACACGTACTTTAACCTGACCATAAAGACGATGGTGATCATGGACTGGTTGGCCACTCGCTGCCCTCAAGCGAATTTCAGTATGAAGGTCGATTCTGACATGTACTTAAACATGGACAACTTGATGACTCTACTATTGGCACCCAACACACCCAGACAGAACTACATAACAGGAATGGTGATGTGGAACCGTCCCGTCGTCAGAAACAAAAACTCAAAATGGTACGTGTCAGAGGAGCTGTACCCCGAACCGAACTACCCCACTTACCTGCTGGGAATGGGATATGTTTTCTCCAATGACCTGCCAGAAAAAATAGTTGAGGCTTCCAAGGCCATAAAGCCCTTTAACATAGAAGACGCATACGTGGGCGCTTGTCTGAAACATTTGGACATTGCACCCTCATCCCCCCCAGACCGTTCACAGTTTAGAGCTTATCTGGGACAATATATACGAGAGGATTTTCTCAGGGTCATTACAACAATCCTGGGATCCCCACAGCAGCTAATAGACATCTGGAAGGACGTAAAGAGACCCACATAAAAGTATAGGAGCACAAACAAACAAAAATGAGAAACATAGATTTCTCTTTACAAAGACATGAAACATGGCAGATGTCTATTTAAGAACATTTTTAAAGCTTCACACGAACACGTTCCTGAAGAGGAATGCAGCATCTTGAACTTTTTTGAACGGGAAAAAGTGTTTTAAAAATGCAACACACATGCACAAGATGTGGATGTCAAAAGTCTGCAAAGTTTGTTTATGTAGAAAAACAACCTAACATATCTATATATAGATATATGGTATTAATATACTGTATGTATATAGAAATTCCAGATAATATCCATTTTAACTGACAAGTTGAACTGAAAGTATGAATATTTTTCATAAATGTCTGTTGGGGAAGGTTTCTAACTGGTGTCATTTTATATATATATATATATATATATATAAAACTTTTAGGTTCATATTCTTAAACAATAATCTCGGTCTTGCATTTGTTGTGATTTTTAAACACTTGAAGAAGAGAACAAACACATGAGACAGCAGCACGGGTGCACAAAAGCCACTGAAATGATTCAACACATTGCTTGTGCGCTCTAAAAAAAAAGGTTCTATATGGCACCAAAAATGGTTCTTGGCTCGTAATCATAGGGGAACCTTTTTAAGTGCTATATAGCAGGTGCTTCAGTGGTTCTTCACCGGTTCTTTGACTAAGGTGCTATATAGCACCGCTACCATATACAGAACATGTTAAGATATGGTCTATATAGCACCAAAAGTGGTTCCCCTATGATTACGACGAAGAACCATTTTTGGTGCCATATAGAACCTTTTTTTTTTAGTGTGATATTCCTAATTTGCTTCAGATAAAAATATCTACTAAATGAATACATGTAAATGCAATTTTGTGGTTTCCATTAAAGCCTAGCATACTGTGTATTATGCAAATTAGGATACATCCAGTCTTTTGACTATGCTAAAAAATAAAATAAAAAAAGAAGAAGAAAGGACTGAAAGGACTGACACCTGACAAATGCCCCTTAAAGAAAACCCCTTAAAGGAGTAGTTCACTTTAAAATGAAAATTATCCCATGATTTACTCACCTTCAAGTCTTCCTAGGTGTATATGACTTTCTTCTTTCTGATGAACACAATCAGAGATATAACAAATATCCTGGCTCTTCCAGTCTTTATAATGGGATTTCATAGTTTTTATTTCAGTTTAGTACTTTTAACAAGCAGTTCATTCAATAGCAAACAATGCAAGATACATGTTTTAAATCACCCTGGTTTCTGAATGAATTACAGTACCACAGGCTACCACATTAGAAAATACACTTACATTACCTAACTTATGTAACTGAATCCATAATGTTATAAATCTAGTGTGTTATCAAAAGTTGTGATGAAGTATAACAGCTATGAGGATTTGATGCCATCATGTGGTCAATCTGATGTTTCACAGTCATTGACAGTTTCCTCTCCCTTGTACTTTATCCTGCTCTATGTTCACAAATAGCACATTTCTCTCTCTGTCTCTCTCTCTCTCTCTCTCTCTCTCTCTCTCTGACACACACACACACACACGTTTGTGCACAAACTTTGAACATGGTGGTTTTCATTTAAGATAAATCAATTCATTACATTTGGTAATCCATATCGGAAATTGCAAACAAGTTCTATAAGAATGTCTATAGAATCAATAGCTATATAAGTCTATTGTACCAAATGATGCATTGGTTAACCATTAAGATCAGCTGGATGTATTAAACTGAACAAGAGGAGATGCAAATCAAAAGTTTGATAGTAAGAGCTTTATGAAAGGCGGTAATTGTGAATGAAACCTTTATAGAAGGAACAGTTATTTTGTGCAGTGAAAAGGATAGGCTACTGTGATTTTGTGCATTGTACTAACACAGTTGAAAATATGTGGAAATGTTTGAAAAAAGTGCAATTTTGATGATCTGTTGTGATATTACACAGCAAATTTCAGGAGTTTTAAAATCATGAGTTAAACAAAAAAGTGTGAAAGAGTTAAATTTTTTGAGTTATTTTTTAAATTTTGACTACTGCGTGTGTTATTGGATACTCCCTGGCTGTGTTGTATTTTGGCATTCATTCATTGGTGTTCAGGAGCGTGTTTTAACACTACATCTGGAGTTACATTTTGAGAAGTGCGTCACGACACTGGTTCTGCAGCACAAATAATGGACTGATGTGCTTCGTCGTGAGGTAGGTAAAAGTCTATATATATATATACCAAAAAATGTCAACATGTTCTATATTTTCTGACAAACACGTTCTGTCGTAGCTGTTACGTTATTTACTGTGTTCTATTGGCAACGACCGCAACGTATGAACGTATAACTTGTTTCAAAATTTGAAATGGCTATTTGCGCGGGCTTTTTGTCGATGTAAACGAGCTAACCGTCTTTCCATTCACCGTGTGGAAAGTGTTTCTGAAAATGAGTGTTTTGCCGTCAAAATTGAAGTGGCAACTCAGCTTAAGAAGCCTGTTCAGCTTCCACAAACTAACGTTAACTTTAATGTCGACGAGGTAACGTAATGCAGCCCTTGTCTGTCAGATAGCCTAATGTTTTACAGACGTACTAAACTGCAGTGTCTAAATTACGTTACCTGGATAATAAAATAATTGAGCCGTGATGTGTTGGCCAGCAATTATTTGAATTGTAACGTATATCATAGCTGTTACAATTCAAATCATTGCAGGCCAACGTATATCATATACGTTTTAGTCGTGATGCATGAGTGCGTGATTTTCAGCTTAAATATATTTTTGCATTCTCAATCACAAACATTAGCTGTTATCATAAATTACATGTTTTTTTTCTTTAATTTCAGGTCACGATGTTAATAAAAGTGAATTTTCAAGGGAAGAAGAAGTATGTAAAACTGGAAGAAATATTTTTCTCAGATTTTTATGTTGTATCAGAGAGTTGCATTATCTGATTTCTTATCTAAATGAATTTACTGTGAAGTTGTTCCTTGTTATAAATATCTACCTCAGGCTACACAATCCTACTGCACTATTTTAAATAATCCTGCAGGCTTGATTTTATAAAAAACATTGTGTTGTTGACAATGTTTCAATTTTACTAATTCACTGTTAGCTGCCTATGTTTTGCTGTTAAGATTTTACAGTATTTTATGACAGCAATTGTTTTAAAAGTGTGTCCATGCATTGCATTTCTGTATGAATTCGCTCAAATAAAGGCAGTAAATCAAGAGTATGGTGTTCAATGTAATCATTTCCACATATAAATGTTAACTCTAAGAAGTGTTAAATAAAATAGGTTTTAAGTGTTAATTTTTAACACTGGTAAGGAGTTTATATTATAATTAACTACATTTCAGAGTTACAGTTACTCTCTGTAGGATTAGTATTTGAACTCCAGAAATAGTTAAATTTTAACTCTGAAAAAGTGTTAAAAAATCAACTCCAAGAGCAGAGTTATTTTAACTCTGCGCTGGAGTTAATTTGATGGTCACGCATGTACACTCAGATTGAGTTGATTTTAACTAACAGGGAGTTTATTCCAAAAACCAGAATTTGCTGTGTAGTCCTACTAAGAGTTTTGAAAATCTACACCTTACTTGTGAAAATAGTACCAAAGCGAATAAAAAAACGGTAATAAAGGCCATCTGAAGTGAATTGATGGGTTTTTGTGAGAAAAATATCCATATTTAAAACTGTATAAAGTAAAATATCTAGCTTTGCCAGACCGCCTTCCGTATTCAAATTTATTCATGGGCTAATTTTCATTTTAAAATCAACTAATCCTTTAACTGTTAAAAGGACAAGATATAGCAGTGGACATTCAAACTGAAGCACCATTGCAGCTTATTCTGGACAGAATTGACAGTTTATACAGTATGTTTTTCTGCCCAAAACTATTCCTCCCAGCACTTTATGAAGACCGGACTGCAAAATAGGCCTTTTCTAAAGACATAGCTCCATCAAGTGGTCACAAACAATATGAAATGGACCTCATTTATGAAACGCCAGCATGATGATTTTCAGCGTGGTTTAAAGGGGTGGTAAAACACATTCTTTCGAAGGCTTGATTGTGTTTGTGGGGTGCACTGTAACGTGTTCATGCTTCGTTTTCATATATTTTACCTTTATTCTACACTGCTCTGTCCCTCCTTGTAAAAACCGTCTGATGGTTTGTATGAAGCCAGTCCCTCAAAAATACGCAATGGGCTCAGATTGGTCAGCTGGCCCAGTGTGTTGTGATTCGCTAACCGCCTAGTGCATGTTTGTCGGAAACGTCACGCCCCTTACCTTTACCGGTAGCCTGTGCTTTGGGTAGTATTAGAAACAATGGCGTCAATAAAACCATACCAATTTGAGCCGAATCAGACCCAGACAATTTTAGTGAAGATGATCGAGCAGAACCTGTTCAGTCCTCAAGAGTAAAGACTGCGGATCTATAGTTATCGCTACTGAATGGCACCTTTACTTTTGTATTTTTAGAACGATTATAGCCAAATATCTGTCGCAAGAACGAACACTAAACATTGGCTTTACTAGTAGCCAAATCAAACACAGAACCATGTTTAGCATGCCTGTAGATAAACAATACATAAAAGCTCTAATCAAAGAATAATTTACACTAATGCCAAGTTTGCTGTTGAGATTTAAAAAAGGTTTGTAACGTTAGGTGTTTGTCGGATAACGTTAAGTATGAATGAGCATTTAACAAACTGGTTTGCAGAGCCAAACAGCATTGTCATCTGTGTACTTCCTTGCTACAACGTACAATTAACAACACAAACTATTACAGGAAAACACATTGACCAAAAATAAATCATACTTACAGGTTGTGGCCCATAAACAGCTTCTGTTTTTAAATCCATCTTTCAGGACAAGCCGTAGTGCGAATCCTGCATTGAACTCGCGAAGATTGTGGAAGCTTTCCTCCGTGAAATGTGCAGCGGGAGCCGTGCGAGCCCGTTGTGCATTCACACATTGGCAGCGATTTCTCACGCAGCTGAATTATCTCAATTATCTCCCTTTTGCTTTTAACTTTGAACGTTGTGACTTTGCAGATGTTGTTTATGCTCAAACAGCAACATTACACACTAGCTAAAGTTAGAAAAGTGAAATCGTGGTTTACCACCCCTTTAAAAAAGATTTACACAGGAATTTGTCCTGCACACCCAGTTAGTGAAAACGTCTTATTACATGAAATGTATGAAAAATGTTGCTACTTTACAAGGAGGCGACCCTCGATGGATAAAGACGAGGTTTACTTTTTGTACAGCAAACCGGCATTACTTTTAAAGGTCCCGTTCTTCGTGTTTTTTTTGAAGCTTTGATTGTGTTTACAGTGTGCAATAACATGTGTTCCCTTTCAGTCGGTCACGTTCGACGTACGTCGGAACTGACCGACGAATTGGGATCTGTTTCAGAGACCAATCTACTTCGAGTGTATTAGAAACGAGCCAATGAAGATTGGCATGCGATCACGCATTCCACGCACCGCCCCGCGTCCGCGGGTATAAATACGGAAGTGGAAGTGCCGCATACCGCTTTCAACTTCGGAGCCGAGCATTACATGTTCCTACGAAGAGTGTGTTTACACAAACTAAACGAGTCTCTACGAGAAGATCAGCTTACCTGTTCCAGTGTCGGTGTGACGGCGCTTTACAGCGGTGGTCGCGAGCAGAAGAAATCTGTCGGTTCGCTGGGCGTTTCCTCTGAGTGCTTACAGTGGGCTTGCACCTTTAAACCACTGTAAGCCGCGGCTATTCCCCTGTGTGCCTCGGCACTTGTTGGAGCGGTTCTCTCTTCTCTCTATCACTAAAAGAGCAACACGGTTTGACCCTGCGTCTTTTTCAAGATGTCATTCAAACCGTGTGTTTCTGGATGCGGTTGTTTCCTGTCCTCATTTGACGGCCACGATCTCTCTCACATACAAACATGTGAGATTGCTTTCGTGGGTGATTCATGCTCTCTCAGGAGAGCATAGTCACGTCGGCGCGTTGTTCGTCTCACCTTTCTCGTAAAGGCTTGAGCGTTCAGCGCGCCGTGTGCCGTCGAGCGCCGGCTGACAGCGGGGGTTGCCACGGCAACCCAGCGCGTCACTCGGCGCTCTCTAGATGCGCGGTCCAGACTATGAAACCTCAAACGGGGTTGAGTCCCTTTGCTTATTCCCTGATCTAGTTTCTTTTCTGGTGCTCCAGAAAAGGATTATTTTAGTTAATAAGCCTTGGTGACCTGAGGATAACAGTGGGGCATCCCCGCCGGGTACATCTCTTCGGGCCCCCACTCCTCTATCGCATCATGAGCATGTTGAGACTTTGTTCGTGGGTGGTTCATGTTCTCTCATGGGAACATGGCCACGTCGGCGCGTTGTTCGTCCTGCCCCTTTAATAGGGGCTTGAGCGTTCAGCGTGCCGTGTGCCGTCGAGTCTGGCGGCCACGCCCACTGTCTCTCATGCCTGCTGGTAGCCCAGATGGGATTGCTGGTCCTTTAAAAAAAAAAAAAAAAAAGGGGGACCCAGCATTTCATTTGTGGCTCTGGCAGAGGACAGATGTCAATTGCTGCATCGGAGAGAGGGCTGTTATGCGCTGGAGATGATGACGCTGAGTTTCCCACTATAATAGTGTGTGCTCATGCTGAATCAGATTCAGTGTTGACAGCCATGCCTTCCAGGGTGGCTGCCTGGATGTGCATTGGAAGAATTTAGCAGTGTGGAGCTATTGGTGTCAAAATATGGAACGCCAAGAGGGCCATAATCTGTATAAATTTTTTCGCTCTCTCACTACCCTCTCTCCTGCATGCACGAGGGTAGTCTTGACTCAGGGGTTATGCAGGAACTGCGTGCAGTGATGGACCTCGCTCTCCGGGTGACGGAAGTCACTGCACGCTCCCTGGGTCAGGCGATGTCCACGTTAGTGGTCCAGAAAGCCGGGGCTAAACCTGGCAGATATGCGTGAGCCTGACAAAGTTCGGTTCCTCAACGCCCCTGTCTGTCAGGCTAGCCTCTTCGGCGACGCTGTCGAGAACTCGCCCAGCAGTTCTCGGTGGCCCAGAAGTGGATGGAGGTGGTTTAAAAAAAAAAAAAAAAAAACCATACTGCCCCGACGACTAGCTGCTGCCTCCACCCAGTCGTCGGCTGCAGCACCTCCATCTGCTTGTCGCCGAGGGTGCCCCCCCTGCGTCCGCCTCCACCCCTGCTAAGCCAAGCAGCAGCCTCCACCCGGGCAGCAGGTGGCCGGGCGCAGGGGATGTGCCCAACCCGTCCAGGATACCGCGAGTCCGCTAGCAAGCACATGGGCGAGCGGCCCTGGAACGGGCAGCCCAGCGAGATGGCAAACTGCTCGGGGAGATGGTGTCCGCACCCCTCCCTCCCCCGGAGGAGGACCGGGGGGAGAATATTTTTTCGGTTCGGTCCTGCCGCTGGCTCTCCGGAGTACAGCGGTACCCACATTCTCAGAGCAGTTTCCTCCCTCCCTGGGCCCTGAGAGGGTCAGGTTGGCAGTGTGCGACGCCCCCGGGCCTTGCCACTCCTTTCCTCCCCTCTCCCCCTTCGCCAGGGGGCAGCAGTGTGGGCACCGAGGACGCCCCCGGGCCTTCTCACCCACACTCTGCCCCACCTGGAGTACTCAGACAACACTCCGGGCCGCCTCCGGGCCTCCCGAGTCGGGTCTGAGTGCTCCACCTCGCTGCCTCACCCCGGGTACGTCTGTGGTGCCGATGGTCCCGCTTGTTCGGTCTCTGGGGGCCTGGCTAAAAGGCCTCCCTGGACCGTCGTGCTGGCTCATCCGTACCATCAGACTCGGCTATGCGATTCGTCGCACGCCGGCCTCCCAAGTACAGGGGCATCCTCTTCACCTCAGTGTGGAGCTCGGATGCCCATGTCTTGCGGTCTGAGATCGATGTCCTGCTGGCGAAGGGCGCGATCGAGCCGGTTCCTCCAGCCGATGTGAGGTCGGGGTTCTAGAGCCCCTACTTCATTGTACCCAAGAAAGGTGGTGGGTTAAGACCAATATTGGACCTGCACATTTTGAATCGGGCCCTGCACAAGCTCCCGTTCAAGATGTTAATGCAGAAACGCAATTTTCAGTGCATCCGTCCCCAAGATTGGTTCGCAGCGATCGACCTGAAGCCCTTCGGGCTGTCCCTGTCGCCTCGCGTCTTCACGAAAGGCGTAGAGGCAGCCATTGTTCCGCTCAGAGAATGCGGCGTTCGCTTACCCAACTATCTTGACGACTGGCTTATTCTCGCCCAGTCTCGGGAGCAGTTGTGCGAACACAGGGACATGGTGCTCAGTCACCTCAGCCTGTTGGGACTTCGGGTCAACCGAGAGAAGAGCAAACTCTGTCCCACGCAGAGGATCTCTTGTCTCGGTATGGAGCTGGATTCGGTCAGCCGGACGGCGCGCCTCACTCCGGAGCGCGTCCGGTCAGTGTTGAACTGCTTGAATACGTTCAATGGCAGGACATCGGTCCCACTGAATTTTTTTTCAGAGGCTCCTGGGGCATATGGCATCTGCAGCCGCGGTAACGCCGCTCAGATTGCTTCATATGAGACCGCTTCAACGCTGGTTACACGACCGAGTCCCGAGATGGGCGTGGCGCAGCGGTCAGTACCGGGTCTCAGTTACTCCTTACTGTCGCCAAACCTTCAGCCCGTGGTCGGACGCCTCGTTTCTCCGGGCCGGTGTGTCCTTAGAACAGGTGTCGAGGCATGCTGTGGTCTTCACGGATGACTCGTCCACGGGCTGGGGGGCCACGTACAACGGGCACGTAGTTTCGGGTCTGTGGACGGGACCCCAACTGCGTTGGCATATCAATTGCCTAGAGCTTCTGGCAGTACGTCTTGCCCTGGCCCGGTTCAAGAAACCGCTCCAGGGCAAACACGTACTGGTCCATTCGGACAGCACTGCGGCCGTTGCGTACATCAACCGACAGGGTGGTCTACGCTTCCGTTGCATGCTCCGGCTCGCCCGCCATCTCCTCCTGTGGAGTCAGAAGTTTGTGAGGTCACTTCGTGCCATTCACATCCCAGGTGCGCTGAACTAGACAGCCGACGAGCTCTCTCGTCAGTCGACACCTCCGGGCGAATGGCGACTCCACCCCCGGAGCGTCCAGCTGATATGGGACCACTTCGGGGTTGCACAGGTAACCTGTTCGCTTCCCCGGAGTCGACTCATTGCCAGTGGTACTACTCCCTGACCGGAGGTACCTTAGGCACAGATGCACTGGCGCACAGCTGGCCCCGGGACCTACGCAAATATGCGTTTCCCCCAGTGAGCCTTCTTGCACAGACTCTGTGCAAGGTCAGGGAGGACGAGGAGCAGGTCTTGTTAGTTGCGCCCTATTGGCCCAACCGGACCTGGTTCCCCGAACTCACACTCCTCGCGACAGCCCCTCCCTGGCCGATTCCCCTGAGGAAGGACCTTCTTTCTCAGGGACGGGGCACTCTATGGCACCCGCGTCCAGACCTCTGGAAACTCCATGTCTGGTCCCTGGACGGGACGCGGAGGTTCTAGATGGCCTACCGCAAGCTGTGGTAGACACCATCGCTTCAGTTAGAGCCCCCTCTACGAGGCGCCTCTATGCTCTGAAGTGGAACCTGTTCGTCGGTTGGTGCTCTTCCCGCCAGGAAGACCCCCGGAAGTGTTCGATTAACGTCGTGCTTTCCTTCCTGCAGGATGGGTTGGAGCGGCGGCTGTCTCCCTCCACCCTCAAAGTGTACGTCGCTGCAATAGCGGCGTATCACGATGCAGTAGACGGTAAATCCGTAGGTAAGCACGACTTAATCGTCAGGTTCCTCAGAGGTGCGAGGAGACTAAATCCTCCTCGTTTAACCTCGATACCCTCTTGGGACTTAGCCCTGGTGCTTAGAGCACTCCAGGGTCCTCCATTTGAGCCTTTGCAGTCAGTCGAGCTAAAAATCCTGTCCATGAAGACAGTCCTCCTGACCGCATTGGCCTCAATCAAGAGGGTAGGGGACCTGCATGCGCTTTCGGTCGACGAATCGTGCCTAGAATTCGGGCCGGCCAACTCTCACGTTGTCCTGAGACCCCGGCCTGGATATGTGCCCAAGGTTCCTACCACTCCCTTCCGGGACCAGGTAGTGAACCTGCAAGCGCTGCCTTCGGAGGAGGCAGACCCAGCCCTAGCTTTATGTCCCGTCCGCGCTCTTCGCGCTTACGTTGACCGGACACAAAGCTTCAGATCCTCACAGCAGCTCTTCGTCTGTTACGGAGGTCAGCAGAAGGGAAAGGCTGTCTCCAAGCAGAGGTGTGCCCACTGGATAGTGGATGCCATTGTCTTGGCTTACCAGTCCCAAGACGTACCTTGCCCGTTCGGGGTGCAGGCTCACTCAACAAGGAGTGTTGCTTCATCCTGGGCGCTGGCTCAAGGTGCCTCGCTGACAGACATTTGTAGAGCTGCGGGCTGGGCGACACCTAACACGTTCGCTAGATTTTATAGCCTCCGTGTAGAGCCGGTATCTTCCCGCATCCTCGCCCCCCGGGGCCAGTAGCGCTAAGTACCCGTTCTAGTGTCGGCTTGCAACGCCACTCCCGCCTCCGGGCCGGATACGTGCGTCTATTCTTGCTCCAGTTGTGTTCCCCGGAAACGGCTAACCCTGTCGAGTTCCTCCGTCACCCTTGCGGTGTCAGACGTTGCGGACCGTCTGACGCCAGGCCTGCACCCGTATGCTTGTGGAACGTGTGTGTAGGCTGGGTTCCATATGTTGCGGTCCCCTCTCGGCTACCCCATATGTGTATTCTCCACGGTATCTGCTGCCCTACTCGGTTAGCCCCGTGTCTTTCCCTCGACAGAGCCCGCTCTGTCATCTCTGGGCGTGTTCTTCCCCCCCTGGGATCAGGTTGGGTCCACCCCAGAGATTTCCATAGTTGCACTACCCTAGGTTAGGTTAGTCCTGATGCGTATTTCCACCTCTCCTTCCATGGAAGGATGTGGCTCCGCAGCGTACCATCTCCCGAGGCGGGCACGCTTTCCCAGCGTTATCCAATAGTCACGCTGAGTGGGTCTTGCAGGAACAGCAGTGACTGTCCTTCCCTGCCCGGAGCCCTGACTTCCACTCCAACAGAGGAGTGATTCAGCGAGCTCAGGCAGGGCGCTGGAAGGGCCAGCTCCCTGGCGTTTTGGTAGGGATCCCAATTCGTCGGTCAGTTCCGACGTACGTCGAACGTGACCGACTGAAAGGGAACGTCTCGGTTACGTATGTAACCCTCGTTCCCTGAAGGAGGGAACGGAGACGTACGTCCCGTCGCCAGGTGCTGTGCTTCAGCTGAAGGCCCGAGCCACACTTCTCGGCTCCTCAGTTGAAAACGGTATGCGGCACTTCCACTTCCGTATTTATACCCGCGGACGCGGGGCGGTGCGTGGAATGCGTGATCGCATGCCAATCTTCATTGGCTCGTTTCTAATACACTCGAAGTAGATTGGTCTCTGAAACAGATCCCAATTCGTCGGTCAGTTCCGACGTACGTCTCCGTTCCCTCCTTCAGGGAACGAGGGTTACATACGTAACCGAGACGTTCATGTTTCGTGTGTAAAAAAAAACAGTATTTTTAACACAATTTACTCATCTGTATACCGCTGTTTTCACTGTCATAAAAACGGGTTGATGAGTTCCTTTATTCTATGAAGTCCCTCCTTCAGAAATACGTAATGAGTTCTGATTGTGCCAGCGGTTCCCGTGTTGGGATTTGACCGCAGCTTAGCGAACGTGTCACGGTTCCTGTGTTGTGATTTGACCACAGCTTAGCAAACGTGGCACGGTTCCTGTGTTGTGATTCGACAGCAGCTTAGCGCACGTGGAAAGGTCACGCCTCTTAACGGGGTGATGTATGTGCTTAATGATCTCTACAGCGTCCCTGGGAAAGCCAAACAAAGGTGATTTGATTCCGGGATGAAAATAACAGCGTCTCGACGACATTCAAACACACTCAAACGCAACAATTCCTTTTCTCCACACGACACGTCCTCTTCTCCACGTGGGACAGCAACAAGACCACGCCCCCTTTTTGCACGTAGTCTTGTGGGCGGAGGTTAGTCTGTTCTACTGTTCTATCGACGTCATTTATGAAGGAAGTACCAGGATGTAGTCCAAGCCAGCCGTTCGCTGTAGGCTTTGAAAGGGAACTTCTGTTAAATAAAATATCTCGCTTGGCATTGAACTTTGAGCTTTATCATTTTACAGGTATTATTTATGCTCTAACAGCAACATTACACACTAACTAAAGTTTGAACAGTGGGATCACGAAGAAGGGGACCTTTAATCTTTTGACATTCGTGTTTAAATGCTGCACCCTGCTGGTGACTGTTATGAATTGAATAATTTAATCCCCCAGTTTAAACGCATTTATGTTTGTAATTAATTACATTAATGGGCCATACAGCATTGATTACCTGATTAGCTTTCAGTTGTTTTAACTTAAACATGTTCATACATGACAAGTTTTTTTTATCAGGTAGAAATTGTCAGTATAGGGACTGCATTTGATTAAACTACTTTGCCTAGAGAGAACCATGCTAACTTATGGGTTAGCCTAAAAAAATGGCATATTGTCTCTGAAGCACCATTGCAGCTTATAGCACTCACTGACAAACTGACATGAAACGCTCTTTAAAGTTGTTTATAACCCAAGGGCTGGGTAAATATAGGACAACGCATGTTGGGTTAATTTTACCCAGCGATTGTTGTTTATACCCATCATAATGGGTTGATTCATTTTACTAGCTATACTAGCTTTACTTTTAATAATAGCTTCTTTTTTTTTAAACTTCATACATTAATTATGTTTAGGCCTACGGGTTAACGTAAATCTTCTAAACTTTTAAAAAGAAATAGGCTACTCCAAAATAACCACTGATTTGCATGATTCCTTTATTTGAGATCATATTTTACAGTAGGCTATAGCATATTTTATATTCTGGTAATACATATTACATTTAAGCTTGTTTAACAAATATTAGAAGTAAAAATGAAACCATTAGAAGTAATTAAAGTGTAATCGACAAGTCTTTGTTGTGCCGTTTCAACGTGCCGGATCTTCTCGTGCCGCAGCTATCATGTTCAGTCGGAGAATTTCTCATTTCAGACCGCCGCTCTGTGTTTCACTCGTATTCGAAATATGCTGTGACTGGCTCCATAACCTGTCCATAAACACACAGTGAACAGCTCAGAGGACATATTTTACCATTTTGTATCTGTATCTTTTTGAAAAAATCATAACAATTTATGCATCAGGCGAAATCCATCACGTGCTTTCCATAAAAGTAAACAAAACAGAACCGTAACGAATTTATAGATAAAATAAATGTACACAAACCTGTATTTTACCGAAGACATGGAACATTGACGGAGCTAAGAACTGCTCTCTCCTGAAGAGGTTGCAAAAAGTCAGCGATAACTCAATCCCTGGGTTGCTAGGTCTGACCCAGGAGCTAGGTAACACAATCTATCAAACACTGGAATGTTATGTCTGACCTAAGAGCTGGGTAACACAAAAACTACCCAAACACTGAAAAAATAACCCAAAAGGCTTAACCCAGGATTTGGGTAGAAGGCCCAGTTAGTTATTTTTCGATGACACACACTCATTGTGTACTGAATTTCAATGGCTTCCCTCAGGCCGGAGATTTAAACAACCTTTGTGTAAATCGAGTAGATACAAGAATTCCTTTATACCTGCTGCAATCATGTTTTTAAATGACTTCATTATTATATTAATTAGTTTGTGTGTTGTGTTGCTGAAGGCCTATGTGTATGTATACTGCTGTCTACATATTGAATTGCCTTCCAAGGGCAATAAAGTAGGGCGCTCTCATTCACAAACAAGCATCACAAAAGCAAAACTCAGTGTTGTTTTTGAATCACACCCAAAACTTCAAACGTTTTAGCTAAAAAACAAATCTCACAAAGTTGCTTAATTTCCTTAATTAAAGCTGTATGTCAACACGCTGGAAGGTGTGAAGTGCACACTGAAGTGTGTAAAACACCTAAAACCTGTTTCATATCATGTGTGTGTGCTGATTTTTCTTGTGGTGCCCCCTTCAGCACTTAGTGCCCTACGCGCAGTGCATGGTGGCACTTGTGTCTTTGAGTCCAGGGGTGTGTTTTAGATATTCGGGACTTTTTGAGTCTAATCTGATATATATTTCAGATTTTATATAAATATATATAAATGATGAATAATTTTTTTATATATATATATATATATATATATATATATATATATATATATATATATATATATATATATATACACACACACACAGCGGCAAGAAAAAGTTTGTGAACCGCTTGCAATCTGTGAAAAGGGAATAATTTGGTAACACTTTACAATAAGCTAACATTAGTTAACTACATTAGTTAACATTAACTAATAATGAACTGCACATATAAAGCATTTATTATCTTTGTTAATGTTCATTTCAACATTTACTAATGCATTATTACATTCGTGTTAACATTAGTTGTGAACTAACATGAACAAACCATGAACAGCTGTATTTTTATTAACAAATGTTAACAGAGATTAACTAATGCTGAACAGAGGTGGTTAGTTAACTAATGCATTAACTAATGTACAACTTATTGTAAAGTCTTACCAATAATTTTAACTAAATAAGACGGACCATAAAAAAATGCATGTTATTTTTTTATTTAGTACTGTCCTGAATAAGATATTTTACATAAAAAATGTTTACATATAGTCCCAAAAAAATGTATTACCTCTGTAATTGCAAACAAAGGCTACTGTACCAAATATTAACATTGATTTTCTCAGGTGTTCAAATACTTATTTGTAGCTGTATCATACAAATAAATAGTTAAAAAATCATACATTGTGATTTCTGGATTTCTTTTTTTAGATTATGTCTCTCACAGTGGACATGCACCTACGATGACAATTTCAGACCCCTCCATGATTTCTAAGTGGGAGAACTTGCAAAATAGCAGGGTATTCAAATACTTATTTTCCTCACTGTATATATATATATATAAGAACACAATTTGATCAAAGGAAAACCAGCAGCACAACTGAAGGGAACTAAACTGATCTTAGACCTGAAGATAAAATATTTACTCAAGAGTAAAAAATATATTCACTCTTCACTACTGACAGGCAGCAGGAGGGGCTAGCGATTTCCATAAAGCATGTGGGTTCCCATGGTAAGCGATGAGGACGTGTACATTGGGGCTGTGGGAACGAAGGTAACCCTGAGGTCGCAGGCTGAAGTGGGAGGGGGGCCGTACTGCTGGCCGTGTCATCATCATCAGCTGTGTGCTCATGGACAGTGCGTACAGTCATTTAGCAGGATCACACACACATACAGAAAGCTGTATTGATAATCAGCCCCGCCACTTTTGCATGCCCTGGAGGAGTGTGAACAAACACAGCTGTTCTCTGACGCCTCAGTAAAGTCCTGCTGCCCCCCGACACACAAACACACACAAAGCTATTATATTTCTTGTTTACATTGTAAAACCAGTGTAATACCTGTGTCATTAAACAAATTTGTCCTCATAAATCCCAAACACACACACACACACACACACACACACACATATGCTGCAAATCTTTTTTACTGGGAAAAATTAAATCAGTGCTGTAAGAAAGAGGGCTCATATCATAATACACATGTATAGTCCTCAATACAAAAAATAATACAAAAAAATAGGCTACATTTCAAAAGCAAACTACTAAATAGTTACAAAATTAAAGCTAATATAAAATTATTATTATTTTAACAATTATTAGGCAGGTCGATATCTTTATCATTTATTACAGGCACGTTTTACACATCGATCTAATTACTAAGATTGCATATACAGTGGGGCAAAAAAGTATTATTCAGCCACCAATTGTACAAGTTTTCCCACTTAAAAAGAGGAGAGAGGCCTGTAATTTTCATCATAGGTACACTTCAACTATGAGAGACAGAATGAGAAAAAAAAATCCAGAAAATCACATTGACTGATTTTTAAAGAATTTATTTGCAAATTATGGTGGAAAATAAGTATTTGGTCAATAACAAAAGTAAATCTCAATACTTTGTTATATACCCTTTGTTGGCAACGACAGAGGTCAAAGTCTCCACAAGGTTTTTACACACTGTTGCTGGTAGTTTGGCCCATTCCTACATGCAGATCTCCTCTAGAGCAGTGATGTTTTGGGGCTGTCGCCGGGCAACACAGGTTTTTCAACTCCCTCCAAAGATTTTCTATGGGGTTATGATCTGGAGACTGGCTAGGCCACTCCAGGACCTTGAAATGCTTCTTACGAAGCCAGTCCTTCGTTGCCCGGGTGGTGTGCTTGGGATCATTGTCATGCTGAAAGACCCAGCCACGTTTCATCTTCAATGCCCTTGCTTATGGAAGGAGGTTTTTACTCAAAATCTCACGATACATGGCCCCATTCATTCTTTCCTTTACACAGATCAGTTGTCCTGGTCCCTTTGCAGAAAACAGCCCCAAAGCATGATGTTTCCACCCCCATGCTTCACAGTAGGTATGGTGTTCTTTGGATGCAACTCAGCATTCTTTCTCCCCCAAACACGACAAGTTGAGTTTTTACCAAAAAGTTCTATTTTGGTTTTATCTGACCATATGACATTCTCCCAATCCTCTTCTGGATCATCCAAATGCTCTTTATCAAACTTCAGATGGGCCCGGACATGTACTGGCTTAAATAGGGGGACACGTCTGGCACTGCAGGATTTGAGTCCCTGGCGGCATAGTGTGTTATTGATGGTAGCCTTTGTTACTTTGGTCCCAGCTCTCTGCAGGTCATTCACTAGATCCCCCTGTGTGGGATTTTTGCTCACCGTTCTTGTGATCATTTTGACCCCACAGGGTGAGCTCTTACGTGGAGCCCCAGATCGAGGGAGATTATCAGTTGTCTTGTATGTCTTCCATTTTCTAATAATTGCTCCCACAGTTGATTTCTTCACACGAAGCTGCTTACCTATTGCAGATTCAGTCTTCCCAGCCTGGTGCAGGTCTACAATTTCAACTTTGACAGCTCTTTGGTCTTGGCCATAGTGGAGTTTGGAGTCTGACTGTTTGAGGTTGTGGACAGTTGTCTTTTATACTGATAACGAGTTCAAACACAGAGGAGCCTCTTAAAGAAGAAGTTACAGGTCTGTGAGAGCCAGAAATCTTGCTTTTTTTGTAGGTGACCAAATACTTATTTTCCACCATAATTTGCAAATAAATTCTTTAAAAATCAGACAAAGTGATTTTTCCCCCCTCATTCTGTCTCTCATAGTTGAAGTGTACCTATGATGAAAATTACAGGCCTCTCTCCTCTTTTTAAGTGGGAGAACTTGCACAATTGGTGGCTGACTAAATACTTTTTTGCCCCACTGTAATCATTAATAAGTGATGCAGCTCATGAAAGGTTATCAGATATTAAAGTTAATGTCAAATCAAGACTATGCTACTGATATGAGATATTATTCTGTTGGGTCAGGTGTTAAAACTGAAGACAGGAATGGGGGAAACTCTCCAGAGACGTAACTAGCTGTGTTTAGATGCGTGGGAAAGTGTGTGCATGTGTTTGTGAAGATAAGGCTCTATGTGAAAAGCATGCGAGTGTGATAAAATAAGAGAGAGAGAGAGAGAGAAAGAGAGAGAGAGAGAGAGAGAGAGAGAGAGAGAGAGAGAGAGAGAGAGAGAGAGAGAGAGAGAGAGAGAGAGAGAGAGAGAGAGAGAGAGAGAGAGAGAGAGAGAGAGAGAGAGAGAGAGTATGTGAATGTGTTAGATCCGTTTGCTGTTTTAGCCAGGTGGTTCTATCATTACACATGCTCTTCTATTAATACAGCAGAGGCAAGACGTTTTAGGCAGCTATGTATTAAAATTAATCCAGACAGATGGGCAAACAGTGAGTGAGATGGGTTCACAAACAGAAAGAAAAGAGTGAAATTGAGTATAGAACAGGAACTGGAGACATATGACATAAAGAGCCAAACATTAAAAAAGAGTAAATAATCCTGAAAAAAATAGCAATTTACTTTGTGCACTCAAAACAAAGTCAAACCATCAAGCATAGCCATTGAGTTGGATTAATGCCTCTTTTTTTTTTAGTTCATATATGCATACACTGATTCTTCCCAGCATGCACTGGGATATGAATAATTAATCCAGCTGTATTGTTTGAAACATTTTTCACATTTACTAACTTATTGCCTTGTCGTGTCAGTACAAGTTTGTTCTTGTAATTAAATAATTTGTTAAGTAAAATAATTCAATTATACACACACACACATAGAGATATAACCAATTTAGATGGAAGAATCTCAAGCTGATTAGCTGAAGACGTTACTGTATCTATACCCATTAATAGACATGATACAATAATGAAAATAATGAAACTACCCTTCACACTAATGCTTTACAATGTACTCATATGGCAATTTATCTGTTCAATAAAAACCTTACTTACCTGTCAAAACGCCATCTTCGCGTTGCTTTTACAACATTTTGAATCCCTCAGTTCTTGCTTTCTCCGAAAACCCAAGCCAATGTTGATTCTTGTTTTATTATTGCTATTGCTGGATATTCGCACTGCTAGTGAGTCATAGTTTCGCTTTTGAGCTGAGCCATTGACAGGCTGTTCCCTTGATTGTTAGGGAGAATTACAAAGGTGGACAGAACATATATAAGCTCAGGTTGGTCAGTTAGTCGCTAGGAGAAGCGTGCCGACAGTGAAGGAGCGCATTGAAGCCGTATGTAATTGTTTTTTCTGATTACTCAGTTTTCTGGATTTGTTCAGCGTATTACACGCTAACAAGTGGATACATTTCGATTCTGTAGTTATTTTTCTATTTATAATTTTACTGGTTAAGATAATTGTATTTGAATTATAACAAGGGCTGTTTTTGCCGCCCGCCCGCACTCAATTGTTATTGCTATTGCTGGATATTCGCACTGCTAGTGAGTCCTAGTTTCGCTTTTGAGCTGAGCCATTGACAGGCTGTTCCCTTGATTGTTTGGGCGAATTACAAAAGCGTCCTCACCTGTTCTGACTGTAGTGATTAGCATCGCGTCAGCGGGAGCGTTCAGCCTCCTCGTGTGAAGACCGAGTTGGGTAAAGACATCGACTCTACTCTGCGCGACTCCACTCGAGCAAGGACACAGACAAGGCACTTAAGTATAGCTTTCCTTCTACTTTGTCCACTTTTGTGTTTTGCTTATTTTCATCTGTTTTCTCTTCTGACCCGTATTCACAATGTGCTTCTAAATCTCTACTATTACCACATACACCCGTAAATCACGCTCAGTACATTCTAGACGCCGTAATCCTAATAATCTGCGTAATGTACCCATTTCCTCTGCTACATTAATGTCCATTCCAATTGGTCTCTGGAATTGCCAGTCTGCTATAAAGCAGACTTTATTTCATCTATTTCCACTCATTCACATCTCAGTCTCATGGCTCTAACTGAAACCTGGATCAAACCAGAAGACACTGCCACTCCTGCAGCTCTCTCAGATAATTTCACTTTTTCACACACCCCTCGCCCGATTGGGAGGGGAGGAGGTACTGGTCTGCTCATCTCAAATGACTGGAAATTTGAGCCCATTCCTTCTCTATCTGGCAACTGTTCATTTGAATCACAATCAATCACTATCACTCACCCTGCTAAAATCCATGTTGTAGTTATTTATCGCCCTCCAGGTCAACTGGGTAACTTCTTGGAGGAATTGGATATGTTACTCTCTCACTTCCCCAAGGATGCCACTCCTCTGGTACTGCTCGGTGACTTCAACATCCACCTTGATAAACCCCAGGCTGCAGACTTCACCACTCTTCTGACCTCATTTGACCTTAAGCGAATATCTACTACAGCTACTCACAAATCAGGTAACCATTTGGACCTTATCTACACACGCTACTGCTCCACTTTAGTTACTCCATTGCACACCTCAGATCACTTTCTCATCACTCTTAACCTCCTACTGACTCCTGACACAACACACACTCCTCCCCAGATCACCTTTCGGCGTAATCTACGCTCGCTCTCTCCCTCCCGTCTATCTACTATTGTTTTTATCCTCACTCCCTCCACCTGCTCAGTTCTCAGCACTGGACACTAACAGTGCTACTGACCCTATTTACTCCACTCTAACATCTTGCACTATCAAACCCTTGCAACTGATCCAGAATGCAGCGGCGAGGATGGTCTTTATCGAGCCGAAGAGAGCGCACGTCACGCCTTTCTTCATCAGTCTCCACTGGCTGCCAATAGCCGCTCGCGTCAAATTCAAGACACTGGTACTCGCCTTCAAAGCAACCACTGGCTCTGCACCAATATACCTAAACTTGCTTGTTCAGACTTACACACCCTCCAGGAGCTTACGTTCTGCCAGTGAACGACGCCTTGTGGTGCCATACCAAAGAGGCATGAAATCACTCTCACGGACCTTTTCCTGGACCGCCCCCACCTGGTGGAATGACCTGCCTATCTCAATTCGAGCAGCCGAGTCTGTAGCCATTTTCAAAAAACAGCTAAAGACACATCTCTTCCAGCAGCACCTGACCAATCAAGAATAGCACTTAACATTCTATTCATTTTCTGTCTGTCTAATTTATTAAAAAAATTAAAAAATAAAGCTCTGTCCTGTGTGTTCTGTGCTAGATTAACTGAGACTTGTTACAGCACTTGCATACTGTTGCCCTTGACTGTTCTAGTTGCTTCTATTGCTCTCTTTTGTAAGTCGCTTTGGATAAAAGCATCTGCTAAATGACTAAATGTAAATGTAAATGTTATTATGAGCTCTGTCGTGTTCTCTTTTTGCCAGCAGACTCTCCTCTGTTCGGCGTTTGTTAAAAACGGGTGATTTTCTGGAGGTTGGAAATTTAGCCTTGCTCCATGTAAACCTTTCTCGCTTAGTGTGACTACTAACCTATGCTACTTCCACACCAGACACGCGTCAAAGTGGCCGAAGCAACTTTTCACTATTTACTAGGGGTGTAGCGACACACGTATTCGTACCGAAAATTTTAAGGGAAGATAAAATACAGTTTGTACAGTATAAAAAACATTATGTCTATGCAGAGTCCCCACAAAGATAGTAAACCAGACGTGTGTGTGAATTCTGTTTTTAGACACAGTCTGTCCCCCCGATCGTTCTCTCTCTATAGTGTTACTGTTGGCATTAAAAGTTCAGGAACAGTGTTGAAGTCTTTGACCTCCGAAGACCTCTCAGGGTAGCGGAAATGACTTTACTCTGTGTAATCCCTCGTTCTCTCTCCTCCTTCTCTCCTTTCCTCCAAACCTGACTCACCCCATCTCCCCTCTCCGATGTAGCAGAATTCAAGCCAACATATTTTAGTCAACTCTTTAAAAGTTCCAGTCCACGATTGGAAACATACCAACAGGACAAACACATGGTGTCATCTCCTTCATATCCTAATCACTGTGGTAAACATCTGTTGCTAATGCTAGTTAGCAATGTGTAAAGCTGTGTGTATACATATAGTGTAAGCCGCTCTTAAAGTCTTTTCACACCATCAGCTTTTGTTTGGTGCTACAATGTTTTCGCTCATGGAAAAAGTGAAATTGCTGAATGGAATCTGGCCTGCAGCATCCAGCTCTCTTTGTGTGTGTTTTGGTTCATATTCCTCAGGGGAGCCTGTTAAACTGCGTCTGGTCCTTGGCCAAATACCGCCTGTTAGAAACCAACAAGTCGGCTCACACACTTCCTCTCTCGCTGTTTTATTCCTTATTCATTCAATCTGACTTTTTTACCTTTTCTGCTTTAATTATTACCTTTCATTCCTTTCCCACATTTTTTTTACTGTTCTTTTCCTTTATGTTTACTTTACTTACTTATCAGATAGAAGGGAAAGACAAACAGCCAAAATGCTGCAGTACACACAAACACTGTACAGCACATATCAGATCTGATCAGGTGATGGTGCTAAAAACACTGCAAGGGCTGCATTCCGTGAATCCATTTGTCATACATATATGACCCTGGACCACAAAACCAGTAATAAGGGCACATTTTTTTAATTGAGATTTATGCATCCTCTATTTGACCAAGATACAACTTTTTGAAAATCTGGAATCTGAGGGTGCAAAAAAATCTAAATATTGAGAAAATCGCCTTTAAAGTTGTCTAAATGAAGTCCTTAGCAATGCATATTACAAAAAATAGTAAATTTTTGATATATTTACGGTAGGAAATTTACACAATATCTGCATGGAACATGCTCTTTACTTAATATCCTAATGATTTTTGGCATAAAAGAAAAGAAATCGATTATTTTGACCCATACAATGTATTGTTGGCTATTGCCACAAATAAACCCATGCGATTTATGACTGGTTTTGTGGTCCAGGGTCACATATAATTAATACTTTTATTCAGAACAGACACATAAAATTCATCACAACTCTCATGTTATTTTGTAACATTCTCTCATTTATAATTATATTCCTATATGTTCTTTTGAGCTTTCTATTCATTAAATTATCCTGAAGGAAAAAATAATAATAATAATAATTAGGGCTGTGTGATATTGAAGAAAAATGCGATATCCTTGTTAAATAATGCGATATGCGATACGATATTGCTTTAAGTTTGTAAAATATATTTAAATTATATTAAAAAAATTATTTATAAACTGAGAATGATACCATTTATGTGTTTCACATTCTTTCTGGCAAAAGAAAGCATCGCTACAACTTCTGAAAGTGACTAGTAGTGTTTTAGCAAAAATAAATGTCACAAATCTGACAATATAATTTTAACATCAATGTAAACAAACAAAAAATGTAATGCCAATATTTAAATACCAAAAACTCTTTGTTTGACTTGGTAATATATAGTTATATCCACCTAAAACTTAACATCAAGATCATCCAGGTAAACAAAGACACCTGAACTAGGGGCCCGTTCTTCGTACCTCGCTTAATACATCTGAGATGATTTGACAGATCCCAGATCTTTTAATCCTGATAACTGATGTCTGGCTAATTTGGTTCTTCAAATGAATTTGCGGATTGGATTTAAATATCTGGATTAAATGATCTAAGATCACTGCGCGTTCTTGTTTTCCCTGAAGAGGGCAGATGCATCGATACTCGAAACCATGATCAGCAATGCAGCGATTGGCTGGCGTCAAGACAGCAACGTAATGACATCATATATTTAAAAAAGCCACCTGGCAAAAAACTTGGCAAATTACACAAAAACCCCACGAATATCTGGACCTTTATAAAGAAACAGCTAAACGACCAAACCAACATAAAAGTTATAATAGATCAATGATAAATGTTTTTTTTTTTTTTTTACATGATTACCAATTATTTATATTCACGATTTTATACAGTATTTGTACACCCTTTACATTTTTATTTGAATGTTGTAATTCAATTTTTAATTCAATTTGAAGCAGATTTGTAACGTGACAGTATTAAAGTTTCTTAAGGGTCAAGATCAAATTCTCTGCATCTCCTGCGCTGCATCAAGCCATCCCATAATATCCGTCATCACTTAAATTAATGCACGGCTCAGATTAACTGTACAACATGTGTGCAAACTTCCAATAAAATTATAAAGTAATTATTCCATCACAAATAAATCGCTCAATCAAGTGGCTGTGTCTATAGTATTATACGAAACATTATAATATTATATACATTCTCATATACATATACAATTTAAAATTTGTATATTATTATTATTTAAAATGATTATTATTGCCCCTGGTTCAGTAATGAACTCTTGTAATAAAGTAGCAGTGGCTGGGACAGATTTTAAGTATCACCTCAAGATGCAATCTAATCCTGTTTACATGAAATAAGCCTGCTCGCGATCAGGTTTAAGCTAACAGACCTGTTGCTATGACAGCAAGTCCAGGATGAGCATTGAAGAACCAAACAATCCAAGATCATGTCAAATCGTCAACAATCAAATCCGGCTAACTGAGTTAGCGAGGTACGAAGAACGGGCCCCAGGGGTGGACGATTATTTTTGTTATTTTAATTTATCTTTGTTATTAAAAATAAGAACTAAAAACAGTAATCTTCACATGAATTAAATATACACTGATACATAATAAAGCTACAAAGGTTATTCAGCCAAGAACACTGAGTGATTTTCTCTTTTTCTTTTGTTGTTTGAATGACAGCGGCAGGTTTACTGTATTAGCAGGCTGTCACTTTAAGACCTAATGCACAGATCCTATAGACAAACATTTGGTTTCTTTCCCCAACTGATATTGTTCACTTAAAGCATAACCGACCGTTTTTACATGAATACTCATCAAGACAGCCATTTTGACATAACTGTGTGTGTATTTGACAGTTCTAGTGTGTAACAAGACACACAAAAAAGAATGGCTTTTGCGCACGTTTCGGTGTGTGTGTCAGACAGCAGACAGCGCGAGACTGCAAGGAGTTGTTTTTCGCAAGTTATTGTGTTTAATAACTCTTTTTAACATCAAGCAAGTCACATAAGTCGTGTGCCCGGTCTATTCTCTGCTATATGCATCGACCTAAAACGTACAATTTTCATAATGTTGAAGTAGCCTATTAAAATCATTCAGATATTGCGTGCCCTTGGGATATGCATATTGCGATTTGTATATTTGCAATATTTTTTTATAATTCCGATATATTGTGCAGCCCTAATAATAAAAAAAAAAAAACATTTGAGCAGCAAATTATCATATTAGAATGATTTCTGAAGGATCATGTGACACTGAAGACTGGAGTATGCTGAAGATTCAGCTTTGATTGCAGGAATATATTACATATTCAGATAGAAAAGTTATTTATTCTAATAATATTTAACAATATTGCTATTTTGGCTGTATTTTTAATCAAATGGGCAACCTTGGTAAAAACATTTAAACAATGCCCTATAAGTCAGAAGAGCAATAGTCAGCAATGCAGCTTACACACTGGTGTTTAGGTTTATCTTGCTGTAGGTTTATCTTTTACTGGTAGCCTATTTATATTGTATTTTTCGGACTAATTTCAATCATATTAAGGGTTTGATGGCCCAATCTTTGTTCTTTGGTTTGGTTGTATAATTGCTGTTTGCAGTGCAGAGGCTGTACCTCTCGGAAATGCAATCTATTCCCCCTGCCACAACTAACTAAACTCAAAATAACTGGCTATATGGGATTTGGATATCTTGGAGTGTGTGAGTGCTCATTGCTTTCATGTGAGCGGGTTCATGACGGCATGCATAAACTGTGAGGAACATTTATAATCACTGCATCCTTTTGCCAAAGGGTAGTTGAAAAGTTCACCACACTTAGCAGCCGACCTGCTTTAACACAAAACAATGCACTCGGACTAATCTTGGACTACTTGGACTAATCTTGCTCCAGGGATAAGAGCCGATGTTTGGTCGAGATTTTCAAAGCCGTCTCATAAATATCTCAGAAGTACAAACAGAGTGAGCGGCGTTGAGCAAAACTGTTGACTCACAGGGCTAAAGCTAAAAATCCCCTTTAAGAATTACAGCTTCATGTACAAAGTCTAAAGCTCACAAACCCAAACTGTACACATGAATTACCATGTTTTAGTGCTCAGTTTAGGAAAAAAGAGAAAGAAAACATTCAAGAGGAGTGAACTTCACCTTTTGAAGTAACTTCATTCTGCTGTTCATACTAATGGTCATATTTGCTAAATGCTTACATCACTGTTTGCTAAATATAGCATTAAAAATATTTGACAAGTTGAAGTTATAGGTGAGCTTTTGGCATAAATAGTGTGTCAGTGCTACTTTAGGTGAATGTCGGAAGTGTAATGTGACACCATTGATGATTTGTCAAGACACCGGCTAAAAATAGCCTAACTGTTTTCATGCTAACACATCTAAGTAAATCTTAAAGGTCCCATGGCATGGCATTTTTCTATTATTTTATAATGTTTCCTGAGGTGTACTTATATTGTTAGTATGACTTTTACATCATAAAATGTCATAATTTAGAAATAAAAGGCATTTTTTCAATACTGCTGTTTGCCCTGTGGCTGAATGCCCTGCTTCAAGAGGCGTGTCTGCTGTGAGACTTCAGTAAAAACGCCCACTGTTGTGATTGGCTGACATCTTTGTATTTTAAATGAGCGGAGGGGGCGTGGTTTAACTTGGTCTACGAGGCACGAGCTTCTGCCAGAGAGACGGATGGACCTGAGTTCACTTCACATCACTTCTCAGCATGTCTGAACTGTTGTAGTTACAGCATATACTTCAGGTTATTAGTTTATTTCTAGTCGGAGGGACTAGTAACTTTAGTAAATTATGGATCAGCGCTGACTGGAGACACGAACCGTTTAGAACGATTCAGTCCGATTTGGTGAACTGATTCGGTTCACTAAAAAGAACAGGTTCAAAAGAAAGATCGTTCGCGAACCGGACATCACTAACGTACCAGAGACGGAGCTCAGCGATCGCTAACAAAGTTATTTATAGTACCTACTGAGTTATGAGAGCGCTGTCAGTCAGCGCTGTGAGTTTATTGTGTTTGTATCTGAGAGTTCTGAATAAACACGAGTCTCAGTCACACCGAGTCCGTCTTCATCATTATTACCAACTTTGTAACACATGCAAAGTACCATTACAGCTGTCGAGATGAACGAGTTAAAAGTAAGTGTTGATAATAGCATTATTTTTAAAATAAAATAAAAGCGTCAGTGACGCGCGTTGAGTACACAGCGCAAACAATGACACAACAGCAGTAATCGAATGTAATCCAGTTTATTGTGGGGCTAGGCTGGCTAGCCCGAATATGCTCACGCTTAATTTACCCCCCTTCTGCTTAATCTCACGCCACGTTTGGTGCCTCCGCTGTGGGCCAGATGCAGTACTGGGGGTCGGGGATGTTGAAGGCCAACGGCCAGTGCAGCCCGAGCTTCGGCGTGTGTGAGGCCGATGTTGAGCAGAAACTCATGACTGTATGCACATTTTAGAACCGGTAGACGCGACGAGGACGTACAAAAACATTGACTCACAAGATAGAAAACACGAAAACACCGTTCTGTCTGGAGAGAGAGAAGCCGCATTGTGTGCACGAATAATAAATAATTAGCTACACATCAGAAATTACTGATCACAGATCAGAAGGAACTGAAAAAAGACTTCTGTTTTCATTTGTACATCCAAACACTGAGAAACTGCCAGCATTCACTCGTTCACAATGAATGATCTCTCGAGCGTTTGCATGGGCGTGCCAGATTCTCTGGGCGGAGGAAAGGGAGGTAACCGTTCCTGCTTGGACGTCAAACCAGGAGACTTCAGGATTGGCTCGTCTGGCCTGTCATTTTCTCAAAGGCAGAGAGAGACAGCCAGAACTCGGGTTTACACCGATCAACATTTCTATCCACTTGGGGACAATATTCAGGCTAGGGGAACTCATATTAATGTTGAAAAACCTCATAAAATGAAAATTTCATGCCATGGGACCTTTAAAGCTTAAATTAGCCTAAACCTCCAAGTATAAAGGCCCATTCACACCAAGAATTATAATAACGGCCTATATTAACGTCACATTAAAGGAATAGTTCACCCAAAAAATGTTCTAACCCTCAAGCCATCTTAGGTGTATATGACTTTCTTCTTTTAGCTGAACACAATCGGAGTTATATTAAATAATATCCTGGCTCTTTCCAGCTTTGTAATTGCATTGATTTTGAAGCTCCAAAAAGTGCATCCATCCATCATAAAAGTAATCCATACGACTCCAGGGGGTTAATGAAGGCCTTCTGAAGCAAAGCAATGCATTTAAGAAAAATATCCATATTTAAAACTTTATAAACTATAAACACTGGCTTCCGGCAACGTCCGTATGCGCGTTCACGAGAGAATTGATGAAAGCAAAAATGGCCAGATACACCCTTAAAAATAAAGGTGCCAGGAAGAACCAAAAAGGGGTTTTCACAGTGATGCCATAGAAGAACCATTTTTGGTTCCCTGAAGAACCATTTTGTGAAAGGTTCTTTGAAGAACCATTTTTATCTAACCATTTTATAGTCTAAAGAACCTTAATTTCTGCGCTACAACCTTTTGTGCAATGGAAAGGTCCTTTGGATATTAAAGGTTCTTCATGGAACCATGCACCTCGCCAAAGAACCATTTAAGAACCTTTATTTTTAAGAGTGTAGAGCAAAACAAAAAGGTCAGTCACGACTTAGAAGTCTAAAATTAGAAGTTTTAAAGAGAAATGTCAGAGCCAATAGCGTTTTGTTTATATCACAGCTCAGCCAGAGCAAAGTAAACTGCAGTTTCCTCCTAATCTCTAACCGTTCCTCCTCTTAATATCCTTCATTATCCCTTTATAATATAGAATTCTGTGCAGCATTCAAGGTCCGATATGTTTTGTTGTCTGCGCCGATTCGCGCATGTGATACGTTCTGTGCTCTTGTGTCTCTGGACCGGAGCAGACCGTGTGTGCGCTGCGGCGGTTCGAGTGATATTAACGCCAAACCAGACTTCATTCGCCCCAAAGGATAGAGCACAATGTGCCATTCTCCATGTAGAAAATAGTAAATGTGTGAACAAGTGACCGATTTTAGTCCGATTCCAGGGGGCACTTTAGATTCTAGAGAGTTTGGACAGTATACCCTGCTGAAAAATCCAGCTAAAACCAGCCTAACATGGTCAGGCTGGTTTTAGCTGGTCTCCCAGCCTGGTCATAGCTGGTTTTTCAGGCTGGTTTAAGAGGGGTTTTGAACACTTTTTAGCTGGTCTTAGCTGGTCGGTGTTGGTCTTAGCTGGTCAGTGTTGGTCTTAGCTGGTCGGTGTTGGTCTTAGCTGGTCGGTGTTGGTCTTAGCTGGTCGATGTTGGTCTTAGCTGGTCGGTGTTGGTCTTAGCTGGTCAGTGTTGGTCTTAGCTGGTCGGTGTTGGTCTTAGCTGGTCAGTGTGGTCTTAGCTGGTCGGTGTTGGTCTTAGCTGGTCAGTGTGGTCTTAGCTGGTCGGTGTTGGTCTTAGCTGGTCAGTGTGGTCTTAGCTGGTCAGTGTTGGTCTTAGCTGGTCGGTGTTGGTCTTAGCTGGTCAGTGTGGTCTTAGCTGGTCAGTGTTGGTCTTAGCTGGTCAGTGTGGTCTTAGCTGGTCAGTGTTGGTCTTAGCTGGTCGGTGTTGGTCTTAGCTGGTCAGTGTGGTCTTAGCTGGTCAGTGTTGGTCTTAGCTGGTCGGTGTTGGTCTTAGCTGGTCAGTGTGGTCTTAGCTGGTCGGTGTTGGTCTTAGCTGGTCAGTGTGGTCTTAGCTGGTCAGTGTTGGTCTTAGCTGGTCGGTGTTGGTCTTAGCTGGTCAGTGTTGGTCTTAGCTGGTCGGTGTTGGTCTTAGCTGGTCAGTGTGGTCTTAGCTGGTCAGTGTTGGTCTTAGCTGGTCGGTGTTGGTCTTAGCTGGTCAGTGTTGGTCTTAGCTGGTCAGTGTTGGTCTTAGCTGGTCAGTGTGGTCTTAGCTGGTCAGTGTGGTCTTAGCTGGTCAGTGTTGGTCTTAGCTGGTCAGTGTTGGTCTTAGCTGGTCAGTGTGGTCTTAGCTGGTCAGTGTGGTCTTAGCATGGAATCTGATTGATTTGTAATTAGGTAAGATGTTCACCAGCTTTGCTAGGCTGGGAGACCAGCTAAAACAAGCAGACCACCAACTTCCAGTCCAGATTGGGAAACCAGCTTGATCAGCTAAACCAGGCTGGGAGACCAGCAAAAACCAGGCAGCTGAACACCAGCTAAAACAGGCTGGGAGACCAGCTTGACCAGCTGAACACCAGCTAAACCAGGCTGGGAGACCAGCTTGACCAGCTAAGCCAGGCTGTGAAACCTGCAAAAACCAATTAAGTCAGGCTGGGTGACCAGCTAATACCAGCTAAACCAGGCTGGGAGACCAGTTTGACCGGCTAATACCAGCTAAACCAGGCTGGGAGACCAGCTAAAACCAGCTACTTCCATCTTAATCCAGCTAAAACCAGCCAACCATTTTAGGCTGGTTTTAGCTGGATTTTTCAGCAGGGCGTGATGTCATCAAAATTGACTGTTTTGAACCCTTATATCTAATGCTGCCTTCACGTGCTCTCAGAATTATCGTAAATACGAGTTTCCTAGGTAAAAATTGCACATGAACGCCCAGACATTTTGAAACTTGAATGCAAAAAACTCGCAATCACGACTTAAAAGTCGGAATTATCAAATTTCCGATAGCACGTGAAGGCAGCATTAGAAATGTGAATTCTGTCATTGTTTTGGAGCACACTTTCATTCTAAAAGCCAAAAGACTTACATTTAGATTTCATGGTGACTTTTAAATTGCGGTGTGGACTCTGCTCTTTTATTAAATTTAGAATGACTTTTAAAACATCTATATCACTATCATAGTCCTTGCTGTGAACGAACTAAACGTGAACAAAAATGTATGGTTTTGGTTACATAACAATAAATTCTGCTACAATTATAACTGTTGTAAAATTATAATTAGGTAATTAAAAGTTTTACTTAACTGCACTAAATGTGCGGCCACATTTACCATTCGTTTACCATACCACAACTGTGTAGGCTACTGCGAACTACATTTGTTTGAGTAGTATGGTAGGCTATACACGGTACATACCCCTTGTTGCCACAGCCCGGCGACGGAGAGTTGTGTCAAGCCTTTAGAGTTTTGCTCCTCCTTCCTAAAACCCTGGAGGTGTTGCGCTCCTGCCATTCAGTAAAAACACCAGCGTGTTCCTAAAGTTCAGACGTCTGGCTGGACGCAACCTGCACGGATCAGGGACACTCTGTATGTGCGCTGCATATGATGTGTGTCAAAGCTTGTCTCCAGGAGAAATGATTCCTACTTAGGGAATGACCATACAAGGGTTTTGAGCTTCATTCTTTTATTCTGCGGTCTCTTGTGGATAAAACAACGCACGCTTGCTTCGACTTTGGAAGTTTTACAGGTAAGCAGTGCAATTCATTATATTGCTACTTGCTGAATATGCCAGAATGTACATTAAAAATACGAAAACCTTTTTTTTTTTTTTTTTTTTTTTTAAATATGGGTTGCACAAAACATTGAAAATAGTTGGGCTACATAAAGACAAATAAAATAATAATCAAGATTTAGTTTTAATTTTGGATTTGTTTACCTTTGTTGCAGAAATTTTGGCAGGGAACTGTTAAAATCTCTGAAATTTAATCTACCGGCTTCTGGCTGGTCTCGTGAGCTCAGTAAAAGCATGTCTATTCGTACCAGGTAACCCAAGTCAATATATCACCGTGCAAGGATTGCTTGGTCGGTGATGAATGGTTGTGAATTGTACGAAACAATTGTACATAAAATCGAGTTTCATATTAGGATGTGAATCTTACAGCAACCCAGCTAGCCTATTGTATGTATTATATCGTATTATATTATATTGTAGCCTATTGTATTAGTCATTAATATTGTTTTATTTTACATTCTCTGTGCGTATCCGATATGGTGGTTGGTTTTGACATCCCTAAATTTGTTTTTATTTTATTTTTTATATTTGTTGACCCATGTGCATGTGTCAAAATCACAACTATATAGTTGTGATTTTGACACATGGGTCAACAAATATGTAACATATGTAGGCTACTTTTAATCACAAAGTTTGATTAAAGTCCAGTTCGCCTGAGGAGATTTCCGGTCGCTACATCTACAAAACAAAGTGCTATAATTCAACTCTCTCTCTATGCTGTTGCTGTTGCTGTCAATGCGAAACCTGCTGAAGTCAGGCTCCTAATATTGTCCCTGTAAACCTTCACCCCCTTTCTCGCCCAAGCTGCTGGTACCTAAATGGGTGAGTAGTGGTTCTCAGGTGTAAATTAGTTTAGTTTCACAGGGCGTAAAGAAGATTATGCTCATTTATTCCGGATTTTAAACCCATTATTTTCGTTGCTTCAAAGAAATCTCAACAGTCGAGAAGAGGTTTTGTGGAGGACTCTATTAAGAAGTACTTTGGAGCAAGGGTTGAGTGACATGCTGAGATTTTGGCCATTCATTTTAGTGATTCTGAATAGGTTTGGAAATCCTTCTCCTCAGCTGTATGCCTCTTTCCTTCGCTCAGTGGTTGGTAAGAGGTCTGGCAGAGATGTTAAAATGGTCACAGCCTTTAAATACCCACTAGACTATCACAACACATTTTGGGTAGCTCAAAGAACCTTTTAGTTGTTGTTGTTTTTCATAATGTGAATAGCATTTTTATCATCTGAAGAACTTGTCAATTATATTGTATATTAAAATTGTATATATATATATATATATATATATATATATATATATATATATATATATATATATATATATATATATATATATATTAGCTTACTCAAATATTTCAAGTTCAGAGCAATTAAAATGTATGATTACAAAATAAAAATCTGCAAGTTCTACTTACTTAAACTTTAAATTTCTTACCTTAAAAAAATTGAGGCAACTGTCTCAATTTTGTTTAGACAACTTATTCTGGTTTACAGTGTATGTGAAGTGTAAAGTGTCATGTGTCATGAGATGCTTATGGTTCTTTAAAGATAAAACAAGCATATTGGTCTCTGGGTTATTGCCAGCAAAATATGTTTTTTCTAAAGGACTTACTATAAAGAATAAAAAGCATACACTCTTAAAAATAAAGGTTCTATATTGCTATATGTGGTAGAACCTTTAAAATGAGTGACATGCTTGAAAGTGGTATTTGAATCTTTCATTTTTTTGGTGAATATATATATATATATATATACACACCAAAAAAATGAAAGATTCTGTCATTAATTACTCACCCTCATGTAGTTCCAAACCCATAAGACTTTCATCTTCGGTACACAAATGGAGATATTTTTAAGGAAATCTGAGAGAATCTCTTTCTGTCCCTCCATTGTTGACAGTCTACACAAAAACCACTTTCAAGCATGTCACTCATTTTAAAGGTTCTACCACATATAGCAATATATAACCTTTATTTTTAAGAGTGTATGCTTTTTATTCTTTATAGTAAGTACTTTAGAAAAACATAAGTAAGTTTAAGTAAGTAGAACTTGCAGATTTTTATTTTGTAATCATACATTTTAATTGGTCTGAACTTGAAATATTTGAGTAAGCTAATTCATACATTAAACTTAATAATGTCATGCAATCTCAAATTTTAAGTAGTGGAAACTTGACTAGCTTTAACTAGCTAATTCAGTAAATGCCACCTTGCTAATTGGTTACACAATGCTTTGGTAGCATTAGCATAGCAAGGCACTTGTTGAATAGGACAGCATTATAGTACATTTAACATCTGTTCTCAAACTAAGCTTATGCTCCACACGTCACCATGATGGTAACCCTACAAAAAAACAAAATAACGAACTATTTTGAGCTTCAGGAGAACCTGGAACGTTGAGAACGCTTGGAAGAACCTTTATTGTTGTTAGTGATGAAGTTTCAATAGTTTAACTGATTGCCTAACCACATATTCGCACTCAACTGACCGCAGCAAACCCAAGTTATTATCTGTTTGTTTAGTAAAATATTGTTTATGAATGACGTCAAAGCAGACCAAGAACCCAGCTGTGAAATCTGATCCGTCATTAGTAATCTAGGCCGCATTCCTCATATAATTTGTGATAATAACTGTAGTAAGCATGTTAACACATTCTTCTCGTTTTTGTTTTGGTCAGAGTTAGAGATCAGCTGGCAGTCTGCCAGTCATCGTTCGGGAGAGGCAAACACGGAGGGGGCACTTAGGATCTGAAAAAGGGACGAGCGTATGAGAAAAGCAAAGACAGATACAGAAGGAGAGCAAGCAAAAAGCACAGGCAAACATTCCTGACGCGGTGTCTCAGCAATTTAATTAAAGGGACTAGTGGGACATTAGAGTGGGCTTTCGGAGGTGAAGGCTTAACCACATTTCTCTCCCCCCCGCCCCCCGGGCAGGCTTGGAATAATCCCAAGGGTCAGCTAATTTGTGCTCGGGTCATGCCACCATGACAACTAAATAGGGGAGTATCTCAGATAGAGCTTCCCAGTCACAGTTAATAACTGCATGATGGACGTTAAGACACAGCGAGGAGGAATAAGTGTGTGCAGATGCTGAGTGAAGAACGGCCTTATAGTCTGAGAGGTAGAGTCAAGTGTCTGACATCCGAAGATTATTTAGTTGGAAGCACTTTGATTGCTAAGATTGAGGCTTTTGTGTCTTGACTACAACTCTGGCTGTTGTTAAAGGTCAGATGGAAACTCTAGAAATGCATCGCTTGTTGTTTGGATTATACTGATCACTCAAAATCACTAAAATCTGTTACGGTAGTGACTGCCAAAGCATGAGCCGTCCTCCTAAAACATGGGATTTTGTTTTCCTTTGGTTTCTTCCTCCTTAAAGTGTTGGCTACAAAGGATTGCAATACAGGAGCATAAAAGATGACACAATGGACCAATATGCAAGGCCAGAACTATTTGAACGCCTGTCATTCAAAAGTTCAATGTATTTCCTGCCCCTTGTTTGCTCTTTTATTAAATATTTTGGCAAATTTTATTATGCTTTCAGCTACTGTTTAAAAAAAATTCAGCAAATTTTACCCTAAAAATCAGTTAAAATATTAATATGTGATGTTTGCAGATTCCTTTTTGAATGTCTATACTGGAATCCATGTCGGAGATAATCTCCATAATCTAGTATAAATTAATCTTACATTTAAATGACTTGATTTGATATTTAATGAATTCATTCAAAAACTCTTTTTTTTGTGCCAGAACGTTATATATATTATAAATTATATAATCAGATCATAATATTTTGAAAGATACTGCCCCTTTAAAGTCCCCCTGTTGTCAATTTTATCCCTTAAAACTCATATTTGATCACCAAAATTACATATTTAAATGTTTTTTTCCTGTGAAAAAAAGTCTTCATGCCTTAAAATAGCTTGAATGTACCTCTACACCCTTACTTCGTTTAGTATATGCGGATCCATGAATATGCAAATGAGCTCTTTTTCAGTAACTTTTCAGCTCTGATTCAACTTTAGTGTTTTTGAGACTGTCTTTGGTTCACTGCAGTTTTAAAGGATTAGTTCACTTCAAAATGAAAATGTCCTGATATTTTACTCACCCCCATCTCATCCAAGATGTTCATGTCTTTCTTTCTTCAGTTGAAAAGAAATTAAGTTTTTTGAGGAAAACTTTCCAGGATTTTTCTCCCCATCATAGCCTTCCATGGCAACCAAAATGTTGGTTGCCATGGAAGGTCCAAATTAATGCAGTTTCAAAGCGCTTCGAAGGGCTTCAGAGGCTCTGCACGATCCCAGACGAGGAATAGGGTCTTATCAAAATACTCAGCAATGCTGTTGACTTATGAATTTGCACATTATTTATCTTAAAGCATATTAAAAACACTGTTGTTAGTTGCACTCAAATCATCCTTGTTCACATTACTTAAAAAACTCATGTAACTAAATTTACTTAGATTTACTGAGTTGTTTCTACTAAAAACGAGTATTGTCAGCTTTACTTAATAAGTGTTTGTTTGGTCAATTTAACATTGCTGAGTGAAACGAACAAACTGGGCAGTGGACCTGTAGTTCCCAGCATGCTTTGCAAGGGACTGCATTAAGAGCGTAAATTTAGGGATTAAAGAGTTATTTTATCTTTTTCAGTAAAGGGAAAGATGTTGTTAGTTTATGTTAGGGTTATTTGCAGTTATGTTGGACATTTAGAGGAGTTTCTGTAATTTTGTGGCTACCATTATGCAGAAGAGTGGTGCCTGTGTTTAGGCTGTGGCCACTCATACACTGGATGGACTTCCTGTTCTCAATAACAAGTTATTTTTGAATTTTGTCTCTAAAAATATGTTTGTTGTTATATTTAATAGTTTTCCACTTAAACTTGTAGAGCAAGTAGTAAATTTAATAAGGTAAATTAAATCATATATAAATAAATGTGTGCACCTAACATAATAACCTTTTATAAATTTAATATTATTAAGCAAACTGCACATATAAATATTATGTAATAGTGACAAATTAAAATTGTTTATATTTACTTAAAGAAATGATGTCAGCTTTACTTGACTTTCTTTATTTATTATATTATTTGTAAAAATGACTCAATATAGTTGTGTGGAACCACTTGACCCTGCTTTTTTAAGTAAATTTAACAAATTGTTTTTTGAGTGTAGTTTAACCACTTTGAATTATGAACTGTGTAGTTTCAAAATAGCTTCCCCCAAAACTGTTGACAAGAGATAAGGAAGGCTGGTGAAGAAAAGCTCAAATGCTGTATTATCTCATGTTGTGGCTTTTAGGATTTATTTTATATATGTTCATGTCATGGTGACATGGTGACTTATAAAAACACAGTTTAGATGGCAACCCTGCTGTTTGCATGATCATGAGTGGAGTGAAGGCAAGAACCAAGAGCAACAAAGAAATATAAACACGTATATACACTCACCTAAAGGATTATTAGGAACACCATACTAATACTGTGTTTGACCCCCTTTCGCCTTCAGAACTGCCTTAATTCTACATGGCATTGATTCAACAAGGTGCTGAAAGCATTCTTTAGAAATGTTGGCCCATATTGATAGGATAGCATCTTGCAGTTGATGGAGATTTGTGGGATGTACATCCAGGGCACGAAGCTCCCGTTCCACCACATCCCAAAGATGCTCTATTGGGTTGAGATCTGGTGACTGTGGGGGCCATTTTAGTACAGTGAACTCATCGTCATGTTCAAGAAACCAATTTTAAATGATTCGAGCTTTGTGACATGGTGTATTATCCTGCTGGAAGTAGCCATCAGAGGATGGGTACATGGTGGTCATCAAGGGATGGACATGGTCAGAAACAATGCTCAGGTAGGCCGTGCCATTTAAACGATGCCCAATTGGCACTAAGGGGCCTAAAGTGTGCCAAGAAAACATCGCCCACACCATTACACCACCACCACCAGCCTGCACAGTGGTAACAAGGCATGATGGATCCATGTTCTCATTCTGTTTACGTCAAATTCTGACTCTACCATCTGAATGTCTCAACAGAAATCGAGACTCATCAGACCAGGCAACATTTTTCCAGTCTTCAACTGTCCAATTTTGGTGAGCTTGTGCAAATTGTAGCCTCTTTTTCCTATTTGTAGTGGAGATGAGTGGTACCCGGTGGGGTCTTCTGCTGTTGTAGACCATCCGCCTCAAGGTTGTGCGTGTTGTGGCAAACAACAAATGCTTTGCTTTGCACAAATGGTGTTCCTAATAATCCTTTAGGTGAGTGTAAATCATAACAGAGGTCAGAAAATGTAAAAAAAAAAAAAACAAGAAGATTGCATGCTGTACTAAAATTCTTCCTATCCTAGCTTATTATGCAGCAGAGACAACTATAAAAAAGTCATTCGTTGGTTGATTTGGTCGGTTTCATTTACCACACACACACACACACACACACACACTGAAGCGTGCGTGACGCTCGCAGTGTTTTCAGCATCTGCTGCCTCACTATATGAGGACAAGGATGCAGTCACTTCATGAGCATTTAACCATTTCATTTGAGAAAATCTATCGTCACATCATAAACACAGAAACTCACAGGTCTTCACGGCAATCCGTCAAAATAAAAGTTCGGTTTAACTAGTAATTGTGACAGAAATATATTACTGTTGTACAGTAGAATTTAGCTACGTCTCAATGTAATAATAATAATAATATTAACACTAATAATACTAGTAATAATAACAAAAAAAAGTGTGCAGCACTTTGACAAAAAGTTTTCATATGATTATTAGATTAATTTAATGAATGTTTTATGCCTTCATTCTTTCCGGTGAAATCACAAAACAAAATGCACACAAACTTGTCCCAGCTCTTAATATATAATCTTCATTTAAATGTCTGAAACCTAAAATAAACATTGTGTGGTTAGTTGTGATATATGAAAAGCACTGAGTGCGTCCATCTCTGGCTCAGCACCAGCCAAAGTGAGAAAGAATGTTAAAATTTAGCAGTGACGCACTGAATGCTCCAATCACACCAGTGTGATTGTACACGTCAAAGGGTTAAAAATCAATTGCGTTTCGGGGGTGGAGGGGGGACAAATTGAAACTGAGGGGGCACAAATCAGATCTGAGGAGGCAAATCCCCCTCGTGGTGTCGGGCCTGAAATGAGGGCTTTGGAATCAGTCATTATTTTGATATTTTTATGATTTTGTTTTTTATGATGCAAGCTGCATGTAAAAAAAATCCCATGTGCACTAAAAACATCTCTTCCACTCTTTTTTCTGAATGTGTGCTGTAACATCTTGTTATTTTGCTTGAGGACAGAGAGTTATGTCCTTTGGCTGCATCTGTTGGGTGGTGTTCAGGTTTTCACAAGTCAAGAACAGCAAACATCCGTCTACCTTCCTTCAAACGCAGGCGCTCAGGAGAGCACTGTTTGATCAAAGGGATCTGCTTCTCTGATTACTTTGGCTGTTACACGAGTTATATTAAGGCTGTAATAGTAAGTTACAAAACACATACAAAACATGCATGTGTCACTGACAGGTCAGGAAGATGTTGAGAATCTACAGTTTTGGTGCTATTTTGGAAGGCTTTGACTAAATGATTACAATTTATTGTAATAAAATTTCACAGAAGAAAGTAAATTTGTGCGTCCCAATTCGCAAACTATCCATCCTAAATTTAAATAGTATTCGAAAAATAGAATTAGTGCGTCCCAAATCGTAGTATGTTGAAATGAGTATTGCAAAGATCCCCGGATGGACTATTTCTGTTTAGAAATCGGAGTGCAGATCGGTGTACACTCTAAAGGCTAATATTGCCCACAACCTAGGATTCGATTAGAACTACAAATGCGGATAAAAAGTGTTAAAAACTACAAACATGGCGAATGTGCGAGTCGGACGGTTAACCTCTTAACTGTCACCGTCCCGCTGGCGGGACACCTGGCACTCTTTTTTTGATCGCCTTTTTTCGTATCATATATTTGAGTAATTATCATAAATTAGGTATCATTCGAAAGCTTACGAACTCAAAATTCATCCTGTGAAAACCTTGAAATTGGACGTTGCGTTACCATGGAAATGGTACTTTAAATTCTTCTAGAGGGCTCCTCCCCTAGTGGGTGGTGTCATGATTCATATTACAACATTTAACTACTTTATAATCAAAATCTTTTCTAATCTTGACATATTGTCGGAAAGGTCTGAGTCTCAAGGTTCCATATTTGGTGACCGTTTTGAGATGGAAGAGACATTTGGACAGAAATTTACAGGAAAATGCATCAAAAAAACAATCAATGGAATTTCAATGACACTCGCCTAAACAAAATCATGGGAACTTAATTTTTTGTGATATCAACTTCAAATTTGGAACACAACTTGGTTAGACATATGGCTTTGAATTTATAGTAATTTTAGATTACATTTTTTTTGTAAAATATACTTTTTCATATTTTCATATTTTGAATTGCTTCAGCAATAATCTGCCGAGTGTCTGCTTTACAACAAGACCAAACTTAGGTCTATATTCCAAAGCATTCTTGAATTACAGCCCTTTAAGTTTGGATAGTGCATTTTCATGTGTATTCTCAAAAAGGGGGGTGACAGTTAAAGGGATAGTTCACCCAAAAGCTTTCCTGTAGCTCAAACAGTAGAGCATGGTGCTAGCAACGCCAAGGCCATGGGTTCGATTCCCAGGGAAAGCAAGAAATTACAAAATGTAAAATGTGTACCTTGAATGCAATGTAAGTCGCTTTGGGTAAAAGCGTCTGCCAAATGCATAAATGTAAATGTAAATGTAAAAGTGAAATTTCTGTCATCATTTACTCACCCTCAAGTTGTTCCAAACCTGTATGAATTTATTTCTTCTGCTGAAGATATTTGGAAGATATTTGTAATCAAGCAGATCTCGGCAACCGTTGACTACCACAGTATTTTTTTTCCTACTATGGTAGTCAATGGCTGCCGATATCTGCTAGGTTACAGACATTCTTCGAAATACCTTCCTTTATGTTCTGCAGAAGAAAGAAATTCATTAATAATAAAAATAATTTTAGGACGTAGTATAAGTAGGCAAACTGGGACACAGAAAATGACTCCAGTCTTCAGTGTCACATGATCCTTCAATGTAAATTTTTGGGGCGAACAATTCCTTTAAGATGTAAATGACGTCTGTTATGATTGGCTAATCAATGCATATTCACACAGCAAAGTCACTTGGGCAACTTGAGGATACTGGAAGAGTTACACTGAGGTCACACTTAAATCGATCAGTGACACGATTGAACTGTCTCAGAGCAAATTCATCAGCAGACTGCCAGGATGGATCAGATAAGCCTCTAAAACACACACACACACACACACACACACACACACACACACACACACACACACACACACACACACACACACACACACACACACACACACACACACACACACACACACATTGTGTGCACCGTCTTTCATTGCTTTTCAGTGAGCTGCATCAGTACACAAACAGAGTAGTGTGCTGGAGAACTTCCCTGTAGTATTTAGTTACTTTAGCCACGCTTACACCACGTCTACACATTACAAGCAAGAGCTACATCATTCGGAGGAAGTAAATATACTCCAAGAGGGCCTCAATGTTACCACGGTACAAACAGGTCAGGACAGGCAGGGAGCGAAACTTACTTGGTCTTGTTCCAGCATACCTCGTCATCACTGGAGGTGAACCGACATTGGTTTATTTGTTTTAATGGGCTGTGGGTTGTAAAGAGATCCGCTAGGTAATTCAAGAGGTGTTGAGCTCAAAACACACCATTTTTGTAGTATTTTGATTTTGTAGTATTTTGAACCTGATGATCATCTAAAGAGTATGTTTTGGTGGAAGCAAGAAAATCTGACCTTTTCAACAAAGGAGATCACATACTCAGTGTCACAAATGTGATTATTTTGATTAAATGTGCAAAATCTCACATCCATTTGTGCTTTGAGATTTGGTCTGGTCTGACAGACTGAAGTCTTTAGAGTCCCTGACACAGAAAACACTCAAGCTGACACAGCTGGTCAGGAGACAGGACAACCCCTGCGGGGCAAGAAGGGGGTGGCGGGGCGAGTTGTTCCAGCACGTCCCAGCCGCAAGTTCTCTCGCGCTCAATTGAATTCACTTCAAACTTCATGCACATTTATTTCATGTTTCAGATTCAATGTACTTAACTTGCATGACTCTTTCAATTGCGATTCTAAAGAACCTGTTGTGCAATGAAAGTTTCCATGGAACCATTGATGCCAATAAAGAACCTTTAATTTTAAGAGTGTCCAATTCACTTGTCATTCGCTATATTCAAATTAAAGCATTGATTCGATTTTGTTCATTGAAAATGTTTTCTGGGAGCCCTTGCTCAATTCAATTCATGTTCAGATCCAGTTCAAATGGTTTTAATTTACTGTACTCTATTTAGGGTTGCCACTTTTGATTCGTGAAAAACCGGGACACTCAGATTAAATTTGTTTTGCAAATATACTATGTTAACAGTTGTAGGATTCCTATAGTCTCTCTTTGTTTTTTGCATCTTCCAGCGCAGTTTTTCCTTCATATTTAACTGAAATTTTGGCAGGACACAAAACACAGGTAGCAGAGAACGGTTCTCCTTGGGTGGGCCTAACCTATTTAGAAAAGTTTTCTCTTTTCGCCCAATCTTGAATTGTAGGTTGTAAATCGTTTTTTCTTTGACACTGGTGGTGGCTCATCCGATTTTGTTGTTATCCTCCTCGTCCGTCTCTCCCCCCATTTCACAAAACGGAGTTAATATAAAGTTTTAAAAAAGCTAGCTAGCAACTGAACACTGTTTTATGCTGCATGTGCATGTATAGATGCGTGCGACCGACCGACAGCACAGGCAGTTGCTAGGCGATAAGTTGAGCTTCCAATCAAATAAAAGTAAACGCCTGGCATTGGCCAATCCACTGTTTGTTTAGCCGTTTTTACCAGTCACAGTTTTTACCAGTCACAGTTACGGACACAGGATTGGATGTACACAACCATGAAGAAAACACAGTAACAGTATAAGGAAACGGTTTCATTTGAAGCCAGGAAATTCTACTTTAGAAGTACATTTTCACAAAAAAACGGGACAATTCGTGTCCCAGGAAAGAATATACATTTTCCGGGACAGTCGCTCAAAAAAGAGAACAATCCCTGGAAAACCGTGACGGGTGGCAACGCTAACTCTATTATGTTTTCCATGCAAAAGTTTTCCAAACAAAATTGTTTTCTCTCACTCTCAGTTCAATTCGTATTCAAATTCCGATTAATTCAGTTCAATTCACTTCTCATTGACATTCATCAGGTCCATATTCAAATTCAAATGTTTTCCATGCACTCGTACACTCATTCCGTTTAGTTTTTTTCTCTCTCATTACACTTTCGACTTCAGATTCACATTCAATACGTATTCAGATTTAAATTTATTGAGTGTATGAAAGCAATGTATGGTATCGAATCAGTGTTTGAATCAGCAGTTTTTGGTATTATTTTGCTTTCTCTCGTTCTCTTTCTCTAGCACAGATGCTGTGCAATGCGAGTAAACGTGTAATGAACTGCTGAACTTTTTGACTGCAGACCAGTTTTAAACATCATTTAACACTCAGGATTTGACTGGTGACTGACATTAGCGCCTAAAATATGTGTACTTGCTTATGAGTCATGGCATTACGATCTATGGCATTAGGCCAGCAACGTTTTTCACTTTTTTGACACCCATTATGTGTTACGTAGTACAATGAATAACAAAAGAACGTGCTAACTTGAATAACTTGCTGCTTGAATGTTTTTAACAGGTGTATGACGGTTCACCTTGGCCAGATAAATATGTTCGAATGTGTGTGTCTGTTTGTTTTTCTTTGTGAGATTTGAAAGCTGTTATGTTTCACTCTATTACACACCGATTTGGTCTGAAAGTAAGCCAGAAAAACAGCTTAGTATACTAGAAACCTGTCCTGAACCAACTAACCCCGCAGAGAGAGGGAAAGAGACATGTATTGACAAGAACAAACAGCCCTCTGCCTCACTCTTCATTTATCACAAAACAGTGCAAGTGCAATCTGCCCTTTATAGTAAACGGATAAATGATTAATTGCACATTTTATTGATACAATATTAGCGAGAATTCTAAGAATACAGTTGTTATGCCTGTATCCGAGTCCTTAATACACTCAAAAAAATGATACGTTGGATTTACTTAATTTTGTTAATAAACCAGATATAAACGCTGCTGTCAGTAAATAAAGATTTTTCGGATGATCTCACAACTTAATTGGACTCTTGTCATGTTAAAAGTGATAACCATAGCCAAAGAACGCAAAAATCAAGCAACAATAAAGAGGACGATTGACAAAGTACAAAAAAAGCAAGAGAAGGGTTGCTTTTGGCATTAAACAATGTACAGATAGGCTACATTTAAAATGCCACAACATTAAAACAAAACATCTACTTATCTGATATGTCACGTATTAACACATTTAAAGTCAATTCTTCTTGTTTTATGGATGTAGATATTTTTTAATCGCACAACTGCATTTTTTGTAGTGCACAATCCTATACACTAAAAGTGAATATGAATCATGCACACACAATGCCATGGCTGCAGATTATGCCACCTGACAGCATTTTACAGATAATCCAGTCGCAAACACACTCTTCTTTCAAATGCAGCCCTTCAGAAAAATATGCGCAGCACAAAAGGACGCTACGAACACCACAATGACATCTTTCCTAAACACACCCATCATAAAATACCAGAGATGCTAAAGTTGACCACGTATACCCAGAGATGCTAAAGTTGACCACGCATACATAGAGATAGATAGACAGACAGACAGACAGACAGACAGACAGACAGACAGACAGACAGATAGACAGATAGATAGATAGATAGATAGATAGATAGATAGATAGATAGATAGATAGATAGATAGATAGATAGATAGATAGATAGATAGATAGATAGATAGATAGATAGATAGATAGATAGATAGATAGATAGATAGATAGATAGATAGATAGATAGATAGATAGATAGATCTTTGTAACAGTATATGACAGGCTGGCGTGTGTCAGAGGCATGTGTACGTTGGAATACTTTGGTCTTTTGTCTTGTTAAGTTTCTCATGTTTCTCACAGAAATGTGGTGTCTTCCCTGATGAGCATGGCTAGCAGGTGTGCACACGCTCACAGTAGATTCATTGTAACTTGAACTGCCTAGAGCCCCTGGGCAAAGCTGGGGGAGGACATATACCTTTATTGCACCTAGTCTGGTTTAAGACACTTGCAACTTTTTAGTGTCTTTTTGAGAGTGTGTTTGTCTGGAGGGAATCGGGAGTGTGTGTGTGTGTGTGTGTGTGTGTGTGTGTGTGTGTGTGTGTGTGTGTGTGTGTGTGTGTGTGTGTGTGTGTGTGTGTGTGTGTGTGTGTGTGTGTGTGTGTGTGTGTGTGTGTGTGTGTGTGTGTGTGTGTGTGTGTGTGTGTGTGTGTGTGTGTGTGTGTGTGTGTGTGTGTGTGTGTGTGTATGTATTAATGCTATGGCTGAAACTACTTGTTAAGTGGACCTAATTATGGTTATTTAATAATAATCAAAAGAAATCTGAGCCTAAAATATTTGTTATTGTCAATGTGCAATAATTAATTACATTGTATTTTAAAATTAAAGTAAAAAAAAAGATATATATATATTTTCTGATCTTATTTATGTATTGATTATTATTATTATTATTATTATTAATGCAAAAAGAAGTATACTTACTTTAAGTTAAGTTTAAGTTTACCTTCTTCTTTTTAAGGAACATTTCCAGCTGTATAGTGTATTTGAGTTGGTTCTTTGGATATTATATTTCATCATATTGATTTATGGCTTCTTTGACCTCAAAGTACTTAATTCTTGTGTTATTTTCCATCAATATAATTATATTAATGTAATGTATACGATAATATAATAATTTTTAACAATTTATAATATATAATATATATACACTCACCTAAAGGATTATTAGGAACACCTGTTCAATTTCTCATTAATGCAATTATCTAATCAACCAATCACATGGCAGTTGCTTCAATGCATTTAGGGGTGTGGTCCTTGGCAAGACAATCTCCTGAACTCCAAACTGAATGTCAGAATGGGAAAGAAAGGTGATTTAAGCAATATTGATCATGGCATGGTTGTTGGTGCCAGACGGGCCGGTCTGAGTATTTCACAATCTGCTCAGTTACTGGGATTTTCACCCACAACCATTTCTAGGGTTTAACATCCAGTATGCGGCAGTCCTGTGGGCGAAAATGCCTTGTTGATGCTAGAGGTCAGAGGAGAATGGGCCGACTGATTCAAGCTGATAGAAGAGCAACTTTGACTGAAATAACCACTCGTTACAACCGAGGTATGCAGCAAAGCATTTGTGAAGCCACAACACGCACAACCTTGAGGGGGATGGGCTACAACAGCAGAAGACCCCACCGGGTATCACTCATCTCCACTACAAATAGGAAAAAGAGACTACAATTTGCACGAGCTCACCAAAATTGGACAGTTGAAGACTGGAAAAATGTTGCCTGGTCTGATGAGTCTCGATTTCTGTTGAGACATTCAGATGGTAGAGTCAGAATTTGGCGTAAACAGAATGAGAATATGGATCCATCATGCCTTGTTACCACTGTGCAGGCTGGTGGTGGTGTAATGGTGTGGGGGATGTTTTCTTGGCACACTTTAGACCCCTTAGTGCCAATTGGGCATCGTTTAAATGCCATGGCCTGCCTGAGCATTGTTTCTGACCATGTCCATCCCTTTATGACCACCATGTACCGATCCTCTGATGGCTACTTCTAGCAGGATAATGCACCATGTCACAAAGCTTGAATCATTTCAAATTGGTTTCTTGAACATGACAATGAGTTCACTGTACTAAAATGGCCCCCACAGTCACCAGATCTCAACCCAATAGAGCATCTTTGGGATGTGGTGGAACGGGAGCTTCATGCCCTAGATGTGCATCCCACAAATCTCCTCCATCAACTGCAAGATGCTATCCTATCAATATGGGCCAACATTTCTAAAGAATGCTTTCAGCACCTTGTTGAATCAATGCCACGTAGAATTAAGGCAGTTCTGAAGGCGAAAGGGGGTCAAACACAGTATTAGTATGGTGTTCCTAATAATCCTTTAGGTGAGATATATATATATATATATAGTGAGGAAAATAAGTATTTGAACACCCTGCTATTTTGCAAGTTCTCCCACTTGGAAATCATGGAGGGGTCTGAAATTGTCATCGTAGGTGCATGTCCACTGTGAGAGACATAATCTAAAAAAAAAATCCAGAAATCACAATATATGATTTTTTAACTATTTATTTGTATGATACAGCTGCAAATAAGTATTTGAACACCTGTCTATCAGCTAGAATTCTGACCCTCAAAGACCTGTTAGTCTGCCTTTAAAATGTCCACCTCCACTCCATTTATTATGCTAAATTAGATGCACCTGTTTGAGGTCGTTAGCTGCATAAAGACACCTGTCCACCCCATACAATCAGTGGAATCCAACTACTAACATGGCCAAGACCAAAGAGCTGTCCAAAGACACTAGAGACAAAATTGTACACCTCCACAAGGCTGGAAAGGGCTACGGGGAAATTGCCAAGCAGCTTGGTGAAAAAAGGTCCACTGTTGGAGCAATCATTAGAAAATGGAAGAAGCTAAACATGACTGTCAATCTCCCTCGGACTGGGGCTCCATGCAAGATCTCACCTCGTGGGGTCTCAATGATCCTAAGAAAGGTGAGAAATCAGCCCAGAACTACACGGGAGGAGCTGGTCAATGACCTGAAAAGAGCTGGGACCACCGTTTCCAAGGTTACTGTTGGTAATACACTAAGACGTCATGGTTTGAAATCATGCATGGCACGGAAGGTTCCCCTGCTTAAACCAGCACATGTCAAGGCCCGTCTTAAGTTTGCCAATGACTATTTGGATGATCCAGAGGAGTCATGGGAGAAAGTCATGTGGTCAAATGAGACCAAAATAGAATTTTTTGGTCATAATTCCACTAAACGTGTTTGGAGGAAGAACAATGCTGAGTACCATCCCAAGAACACCATCCCTACTGTGAAACATGGGGGTGGTAGCATCATGCTTTGGGGGTGCTTTTCTGCACATGGGACAGGGCGACTGCACTGTATTAAGGAGAGGATGACCGGGGCCATGTATTGCGAGATTTTGGGGAACAACCTCCTTCCCTCAGTTAGAGCATTGAAGATGGGTTGAGGCTGGGTCTTCCAACATGACAATGACCCGAAGCACACAGCCAGGATAACCAAGGAGTGGCTCTGTAAGAAGCGTATCAAGGTTCTGGCGTGGCCTAGCCAGTCTCCAGACCTAAACCCAATAGAGAATCTTCGGAGGGAGCTCAAACTCCGTGTTTCTAAGCGACAGGCCAGAAACCTGACTGATCTAGAGAAGATCTGTGTGGAGGAGTGGGCCAAAATCCCTCCTGCAGTGTGTGCAAACCTGGTGAAAAACTACAGGAAACGTTTGACCTCTGTAATTGCAAACAAAGGCTACTGTACCAAATATTAACATTGATTTTCTCAAGTGTTCAAATACTTATTTGCAGCTGTATCATACAAATAAATAGTTAAAAAAATCATACATTGTGATTTCTGGATTTTTTTTTTTTTTTTGATTATGTCTCTCACAGTGGACATGCACCTATTAGGCTTTAAAAAAAAACAACTTTTAATTTAACTGAACTTAAAACAATCTTTACATAAACCCATTATAATAAATGTTATTTTTACCTGTGACCTTCCCTGTTAGACATATACATAAATGTAATAGTTATCAAATACCTTTCTTAACTGCATAAATAATAAATTAAATATAGATGAATCATCATTAAAGCTACAATTTTATCTGTTCCCGTTGTTCTTTGATGAACATTAATGACAGGCATCATCAGTGCTCCTGTCACTTTAAGAACGGCCTCTGACAAACATGACGCGGATCTGAAGCGCTGTCCCGCGCATCTCATTTCCTCACAACTCTTTAAGTTCATTTAAGACGTTATTTAACTAATTTAAGACTCCTAATATGAGAATACTCAAAATTATCTGTGTTGTTGTTTGTTCAAGAGCAAAAGAGAACTCGATGTGAGCAGGAGACTGACGCGAGTCTCTCTGTGCGTCGAGTGTGTTTGTGTGTCAGAGTGTCCCTCGATTAGCTGACATGAGACGCAGCCACACAGACAGGACATTGACATAGAGCGTGTTCTCTTGTGTCTTATCGCGCTTGGAAGCATTTACATGAATAGGAGCGTGATCATGTAACGCTAGGCAAAAATGGATATAAAAACGGACTGCGTTATTTGCGTTAAATATTTTGAATGCATTAAGCTGAAATAATTCATCGCCTGCGTTAATGCGTTTTTGCCCAGCCCTAATATATATATATATATATATATATGTATATATAAAATAATATATAAAATAAATTTGTAATACAAAATAATTAGGTAACACTTTATTTTGATGGTTCCCTCTAGACATTCTGTTGACTATAAATAATTGCAACATAAATAACATGTCAACCAACTCTCATTAGAGTATTAGTAGACTGTCTGCTTAAAGCTACAATATGTCATTTTTCGCCGCTAGAGGTCACTTATTCAAAACAAATGCATAGCTTGATGATGCCTTGATTTCGCTGAGCTTTTATTATGCCACAGTCGCTGCTTCCGCTTCTTCCGCTCATGCATATGTGGGGTAGCAGCGCTGTTTTATACTATTAGATACATTTGAATGTGTTGAAAGTTATGTTATAAGGCTACTCTGTGCGCTTGCTCGCCGGCGAATATGAGACTCTTGTTGCTCACTGCAGTAAGCTAGATCGATATTTAGTGGTACTCGCGGTAAATCAAGAAAATGAGAATTTTACAATAAGATCAACTGTGTTGAGCTAAATAACAATGATTTGTTTCCTTTCGATGAATGTATCCAAACAGTTGCTCACCTGTCTAATAAAAAGCGTCTTTGTTGTTTCCATAGTTTTTACAAAATAAAAAATGCAAGTACACACATCAACAAAATATATGACATTGTTCTAGTGGTTTTTGGATGTTTTAATCCACAAATCTTACATTTTGTGCCTTTAATATTTGCTAACACTTTATTGTGATGCTCCCCAACAGACAGTCTAATACTGAGATGAGAGTTAGTTGACATGTAGATGCAGCTAGGCATTTATATAGCGCTTTCATATGTACTACTGTACACCCCAAGCGCTTTACAACTATGTCAGGGGTCTCTCCTCAATCACCACCAGTGTGCAGCATCCACTTGGATGCAGTACAAGGGCGCTCACCACACACCAGCTATTGGTGGAGAGGAGAGAGGGTGATAGAGCCAATTCAGTGGATGGGGATGGGGAATGTTAAAGGGGACAATCAAAATAAAGTGTAACCAATAATTATATTGATATATAGCGCTCTGAAATAACTTTCTTTTTCTGCTTTTTCAGCTGATGTCAGAAAACAGCAATGTTTAGCAAATGTTTTCTTATATTCCGATTTTGCACATAAGTTAAATTCCCAGCTTTGGATGGGAACATAGCTATTGTCAGGCATGCTATTGGGTAATGTTAAAATGTACATTGATAAGTACATTGTGTGAAAAATACTGTGTTTTTTTACACGCGAAACATGAACACATGTTATATTGCACACTGTAAACACAATCAAAGCTTCAAAAAAACACGAAGAACGGGACCTTTAATTTTGACAGCATATTTTGATTTAGTTTTAGTCATAGTCTTTTGACTAAAATGCCATTTAGGTTTAGTCATATTTTAGTCACCTGAATTGTTTTTATTTTTTATTCTAGTTTTAGTCGACTAAATATCATAAGATTTTAGTCGACTAAATCTACAGTAGATTTAGTCTCCTAAAATCTAATGAGTTTAGTTAAATTGTAATACATTAAGCATTTAAGCATTACATAACTGACTGTCACTTGAACTGACATTTTGAGATAATTTTGTTTTTGACATTAAAAATACACGAAAGAGCTCAGCTGGAAATACACCGGGACTTTTTTTTAAAAATCTCGCCTTACTATTGCAGTTGCAGGAGCTCATTCAAGTTCAGATGAGGAGATAAAATATGCATTGTTACAACCGTCTAAAACACATAACTATATAAACATCGTAAAGTAAACATTGTCATTATTCATCAGCATTAGTTCATAAACAATTGCCTGGCATAAATGTGTGTTATTGATTGACTGTGAGCCGCTCTGGAGCACTGGATTGGGGATGCATGAGCCGTGTTCTCCAGCGGTTAGATCAGCTCAACTCAAATGTGCGCATCTGTGACACAGGACATCAGTTCTGACTGGATCTCTTCCCTAATCGGCCCTCCCTAACATTATCATCTCGTTTTTATTTGTTGACGAAAATGACAGTTGATGTTCGTTATAGTTTTTGTCATCCAACACTAGTTTTTATTTAGTTATCGTCTCGTTTTCGTCAGTGAAAAAAGGTCGTTGATGAAAATTATGACGAAAATGATTCGTCAACGAAATTAACATTGGTTAAAAATGAAAAATAGTCCAATAGCTAAGGCACTTAATGTAATGGCACTTTTCATGATCCAATCAATACCAGTACAAAAAAAAATGGTTGCAAATGGTGAAAATTGTACAGTAAGTCTGTAGCCTGAATGTGGATAACAGAGCACAGATAATTTAGTCTCAGAAAAATTGGATAAGAAATACTTGAGTTCATATTGAGATCTCTACAGAAATCCTGACAAATCTAAGCACATGGATATTGTTAGTGAGGTGAGATTCCTAGCAAGCAAAAGTCTCCATTTGCTCCCCATTTAATCTCATTGATGTCCAAGGGAGAAAGAGTGAAGATACTGAAGCTATCTTATTTGTGATTTTAGTGCTAGTCGGATTGGCTCTGGCTCTGTTTTAGAAGCTTATGTTGTGGTTGAAGTGAAGCATGAGGAAAATCATAGTTATCCAGATGAATCTGTTTCATATTTTAAACCAGCCACATGCTCATGTGCTTGATTCCAGCCTGTGTAAACACAAACAGTTGCTTACGGCGTGTACACATTCGCACAAAATCTACATTTAAGTGCAGATGCCTTTTTTTTTGGCTTCCTCTCTGAAATCCTCCCCCTACCCTAATGGCAAAACAGTTACTTAATGGGAGCACACTGTCACCCGGCGAGACCGGCCCAATGCATTCTGGGTAACACAATCCAGCTGGTCTCAGGAGTTGCTAACTGATAAATGTGTATTTATCTGTGTGTGTGTGAATGTGTGTGTGGCTGTGATTAATGTCAGGCAGGACAGTAGTGTGGCAAATATGTTATTCAAAGAAACACACACTTACACCTCTGTCTGTAGGCCTACTAGTAAATGTTAAATAGTGTGTAGCCTATATGTCACACATATTGAAACTATAGCTACCTATAGCTATAGGTTAACTGCAACAATCAAGCTATTATTTATAAAAAGTAATTAGCTACACTACAAGCTACTAAGAATAAGTAATTGGTTACATTGCAAACATGTAACAGTTAGCTACACTATTAAAAACATTTAACCACACTACAATCTACTAACAGAAATAATGAGCTACACTGTAAGCTAACAATAAGCAGTTAGCTATATATAAGCTAGCTACTAGCAAAAGCAGTAGCTAAATGTTTTTATCAGTAGCTTTTGGTGTAGCTAAATATCTTACAAAAAATTGTTAGCTACACTACAAGCCACTAACAATAAGCAGTTGGCTATAGCCTACTTCACAACAAAGCAACTAGCAAAACATGTAGCTAAATATTTGTATTAGTGTCCTTTGGTGTAGCTAAATATCTATCAAAAAATAGTTAGCTACACAAGCTACTAACAATAAGCAGTTAGCTACAACACAACACAAGAAAAAGCTGTAGCTAAATATTTTTTATCAGTAGCGTGTGGTGTAGCTAAATATCTAACAGAAATGGTTAGCTACACCACACGTAACTAACAGTAAGCAATTAGCTATAGTAGCCTACACAAGCTAAGCAAAACGTGTAGCTAAATATTTGGTGTAACTAAATATCTATCAAAAAATTGTTAGCTACACTACACACTACTAACAATAAGCAGTTAGCTATACTACACAACAAGCTACTAGCAAAAGCAGAAGCTAAATATTTTTTATCAGAAGTGTGTAGTGTAGCTAAATATCTAACAAAAATAGTTAGCTACACTACAAGCTACAAACAAAAACTATCTATTGTTGGTAAAAATAAAACAAATAAGCTACTCTAACACTATATCTAGATAAGTTAGACGCACCACTAATTTTAGTTATTTTAGTTAGTTCCCCTATGACTGTCTTTCTCTGGTCTCTCCTCATGACGATCATATTACAAATACACACACACTGTATTGAACTTTCTTAGCCTTTATGCAGGATTTAGTCAAATCCTTCGGTTTCGGCTGTATTTATTTAGAACTTTGTCATTCTAAAGAAGTTTTAAAGGAAGGTTAAAGGATAAAAAAGAACGAGTTAAAACAAAACCCATACCAAATACAAACTTCTGCGTAAACGGGGTCATTCGAGGTGTCTGATATTGTGTCTCTCCACTTACTAAATCTTGTTAAATTCCTCTCTCATCGCTGAATAATATTAAAAAATACATACTTGCCAGAAGTAATGAGAAGTCTAATAATAATGCAAACGGATGTTTTTTTGGTTTCTCATTCGGCTGGGCATTCATTCATCATTCATGGCTTATAAATAAAATGAAGCTGAGCCAAACCCAGAGGGAGTGTGTGTCTGTGTGTGTTGGAGTGTTACCTGTGTGTTGATTTTTGTGTGTGTGTGTGTGTGTGTGTGTAAGCTTGCCGGTGTTCTTGTGTGTTTGGCGAGAGGCTAAAAAAGTGTCATAATCAGAAAGAGATTAAAAGAGAAACCCTGTTATTATTTTTGGACCCTCATGTCATCAAGAATGTTTTGAATTGTTGTGTCTGTACATTGCAACTCAATGGGGTCCAAAACAGTTTTCATTGACTATTTTAAACATTTCTTCATTTTGTGAAGAAAAGTAAAGGGGAAATTCTGATGACAGAATTTTAATTTTTGGGTGAACCGTTCTTTTAATCTCTAACACTCCCTTTATAAAAAAAAGCATGCTGGCAATTTTAGGCAATTATTATTAATCATTGACTAAGATTAAGATTACTCTGATGTGTGATGAATAAAGAGAACAAAAGGTGTTTTGGTGGTGTTCGGCTCTGCTTCACCTGTGACCTCCTTTCGCTCATCATGCCACCCTCGTCAAACCTGTTTTCACGCAATCAGTTGTGACAGAAGCTTGGCAAACACTTGCATGAACCCTGAAACAAATAAAGAGAGAGTGAGTGAGAGAGAGACATGTCAAACCCTCTGGAGGCCCCATACCTCCCTGTGATGAAGATGGATTTTTAGGGTTATTGCAAAATTCCTGCCGTGCCGGTGGGATTGTGCGGAAAGGGAGAATGGAAGGAGGGCAGAATGAAAGGTATCAACCCACTTTAATGAAATAGCTCTAGTTTCTGTCAAAAGTCAAGCAACCTACAGAGAGTACAAACACAGTGTTTAGCAAGAGGAAAGATGGAATGGAGAGCCAAAACAAGGACAAAGCTATACGATTAATGTGAAAAACTACAGCTAAAATATCAAAACTAAATATACATCAGATAAGATGGAAAGGAAAACCAAAGGATGATCAGACTAAGATGAAATGGTTGAATAATTATTCAAATAATTGAGCCAAATTGAATGTCACATCAGCTAAACACAAGGCAAAGTAGGTAAACTCATACACTGTTCATTTTTAGAAACTTGGTAGCTGGTTTCTTGCTGGTCCCAACAAACTACATGGTCATAGGTGGTCAAGCTGATTTTTGGAAAGCGATGACTAGCTGACCAGCCAATGACTAGCTTGAACCATCTAATAAGTAGATATCATGTTCCACAGTGACGCAACTGAGACAAACAGTCTTCAACGGAAACAATTTCAGATTAGATTAAAACAAAGGGTGAGCAAATATCACAAGACTATGATCAAACAATCACAAGCCTTCCTAATATCCAAGCCATTGCCCTTCAAGCGGAAGAGGGAACGAAAGGGCAGAGAAAAATAGATTAATGGTTGATGTGAGGAAAAGAGGCTCACAAAAGTGAACTCTGACAGAAAAAAGGATGAAAAGAGTGAGTGTACCTGCCAAACGAATGGTTGTTCATCTCCCTCAATAGACTGAACAATAGACCCTTTAGCGATCAGAACTCTTGTTGGAACAGTAAACTATTCTTTGTGCTCACAAACATACACATTGTTACCTCAGCAGAGGAGAAGATGGGAGGCTCTTTGTTCACCAAATCAAAGACATCTGAGAGATTATTGATCAATTAGACACACAAAATGACACAAGGACTTTAATTGAAAATTTAGAGGCTTAAAATCACTACAAGACCTTCTGTCACTTTTAAATAGCTACTTAAGTTCAGACATTCTTAGTTGTGTCAGTGAAGAGTTGAGAAACTGGGTGGTAAGGACACATTCTGGGATGAGGTCTAAACTCTCTGAGATGAACTCATTAAGCAAACAGTGGAAACTAAACGCAAGGCAGGTCAACAGACATTCAGTCAGCATTTGGTCAACTGGGACATTTACCACAACCATTGTTGGATGATCTCAGAAAATACAGGAAAATAACAATAAAGTTCCTCAGCCAGACTATGAAACAAGGTTCAATTACAGTGCACAAATCATCAGGGGAGTCATGTACCCATTTATTCATTTTTACCGAGGCACCAGTGGCCATTCTGACTCATTGAGATCACATTTACTGAACATTTCTAGTTATTAATAAGCAATACAATAATGTAGTAAATGGGTGATTTCTGCCACAACGTTTCAGACCAACCTGTCTTTTCTTACCTGCAATAATTGTGCAGCCTAATTATCGAGTTCATTGGGTCATCACAACAATTAGTCAACATTACTGTGCCCTGGTGTGGTTGTTGTTTTCTCTGTGTAGGGATGGACTTGACAAAAGCTTCAAACATGCCTGTTTCTGTTTGTACAAGTCATGTAAAGCAATTGTCAAAACTGGTTTTGCTTGAGGACCCAAATTTTACACAGTCCCAACAAAAGAACCAAAATGGTATAGCAGAGAGAAGCGAGACTGAACATCAAACAATGAAATGTATTAATATTATAATGAACTGCATAGGCCAGCCATGGGATGTTCAATCCTGCTCCACGTCCTGCAGAGTTTAGCTCCAAATTGCTCCAGCACACCTGACTGAAAGTTTGCTTTAGAGGTCCTGAAAACTTTGGTTAGTTATTTCAGGTGTGTTTAATTGGGGTTGGAGCTAAACTTTGCAGGATAATGACCCTCCAGGAGTAGGATTCGACAGTCCTGTCAAAGGCCCAATAATGTGTAAACAATATTTTAGTTTTGACATTGGGTTTCTTTTTTTTTCTATTGCAGGTTTCAATCACAAAGGCTAGACACTGACCGACGATGTGGCCATTATCTCCCCTGTCTCATCTCATTTTATTTCCCTTACTGTGTGGATCTCTGAGCAGCAGATGTCCTCAAAACTGCTCTTGCAACCCCCCTGGCTTCATCTTCTGTTTCCAGCAGAACTTGATCTACATGCCTCGTGGCCTCCCCTCCTCCACATATAACCTCTACGTCTTTCAGAACAACATCGACACCTTGCAACAGCAGGACTTTGTAGAGCTCAGCGAGCTTGTGATGCTGGATTTGAGTCAGAATGCCCTAAGTGAAATCCCTGATGGGGTGTTCAGCCCACTCTCCTCTCTACACAACCTGGATCTCTCCTCAAACCGCATTACTCACATTTCCAAAGACAGTTTCACAGGACTGGTCAACCTGGAACGGCTGTATCTCTACAGCAACCTCATCCAAAGCATTCACCCAGCTGCTTTTGAGGGACTGGAGAACCTACTTGAGCTGAAGCTTCAGGGGAATAAGATTAGTGTGTTGCCAGCTCTGCGACTGCCCAAACTGCTCCACTTGGACCTTAGTTATAATAGTATCCCACCACTTGAACCTGAAGATTTACAGACACCACACCTTGAGTCTCTTAAAATAGCTGGATTGAAGCTGACCAGTCTGGATGAGGAGCTGCTAAGGAGCCTGGCGAACCTACATGTGCTGGATATTTCACAGAACTTGCTTGTAGAGATACAACCTACACTGAGAGCAATGGGTGGCCTACGAAACCTCAATTTAACCGGGAATCCCTTGGGATCCCTAAAACAAGAAGACTTCCAAAATTTGGTTAATTTGCTAGAGCTTGACTTGAGCAACCTTTATTTGCAAGGCTTCCCTGAGGGCTTCTTCAACCTTTTCCCCAAACTTGAGAAGCTCACCGCAGCTGAAAACCCCTTTAACTGTCTCTGCCCACTGGCCTGGTTCCCAACATGGCTAAAGGATGCACATGTAGAGCTGTTGAGGATGGAGGAGACTCGATGCCACTTTCCCCCAATAAATTCTGGAAAGGTTTTGGCAAAGTTGGAGCATAAAGATTTTGGCTGTCCCACAACAACCATTGAGTTAACAAGCGCAGGGACAAGTAGTACTACGAGCAAGCCCACAAACTCCACCACACCATTAGGCACAACACACGCCATTCCCCCGGCACCACCAAGTGAGATGTCCTCAGCAGACTTAGACAGCTTGCCTCTTTCCCAGACCACTGCCTTCCCCAGAAGAATCAAAGAAGATTCTGAAGAAGAGGACCTTATGTGCCCCTCCAATATTTGTCTAAATGGGGGAACATGCATATTTGACTCAAATGGGGTGGTTTGCCTGTGCACGTCTTCAATGTCAGGACTATACTGTGAGATTCAAAATGAAACACTGCTTCCCCCGCCTTCACCTATAGTTTCTATTGAGACCATTGCTACAATACAGCCCAACACAATCAGCTCTCTTCACATAACCAGCACTTCCATTTCATTAGACCTTCACCGTTACATCCACACAAGACCAAACATTCGTGGAATTCGTCTCACTTACCGAAACTTGTCAGGCCCAGACCGGCGGCCACTACAGCTGAATGTGCCTCCAACTTACCCAGAGTACACGCTTAGAGGGCTACAGCCAAACAGCACCTATTCTGTATGTGCTAGCCCACTGGGAGAGCCGGTCCATGACTCAGTTAGTGACTGCATGGAGGCTCGCACATCAGGAATCCCACCCTCCACCCACCAGCCCATCGTTAACAAGACTAAGCCTTCTTCCTCTCTCATACCCATTGTGGTAGCTGTGGCGGTGGTGATGGTTGCTGCCATCGTAGCTACTGTTGTGGTCGTCCGCCGCAGGAGGAGATCCAAGGCTCCAGTTGATATGGACTTACATGAGACATCTCCACTGGAGTTGGAAGGAGGGAAAACCAGTCCAGAGAATGGGTTGGCGCATCCAAAACAACCCAACATCACAACTTGCCCATCTTTAGCACAAAACAGCTTGAAATATGAGGCACCTTTAATACAAGGACAGTGTCCAGCCAACAACAATGTAGCTTGTACAAAACCTTTGTATGTGTAAAAGCCATATTGGAATTCATACTTCCAGCCCACAGAGGGCAATGTGCTCCATGACTCCTGCAGGCGGGTGCGATGCAGACACTAGATGGTGGGTTGGTGAACATTTTAGCGCATCCCAGCCAAACGCTTAAACTGACTGCCAGTATTTAAACCAGGTGCATTTGCCATGGACATTTTTTTACAGATACAATTTAAGTGCCTTTTATAACCATAAATATCAGACTCTAATGAGAATTTCTCTCTAAGAAGTGGCCAGACACGAATGAACACAGTGTTGCTAAGCTGGAAAACAGGTTGCTTTAGAGGTAGCTCATTAATTGTATAGCTGGCTCTGGAAGTGGTAGACAGGAGTCAAACGTTCTTGCCTGGACGCCTGGACTTTTTTTTGTCCAGAAAACAATTGCACTGATCAGAGACAGTGGGACTGTGAGGTGCCTAAAGAAGCTGAACGTGATCAGCCTCTGAAAAGATGCTTCAAAACATACAGCATCAAAGTATCCCTCTGTCCCTCTACCCCATTTGTCCTGCACAGGAGATTTGCTGTGAAAAAAACATAATGAAGAGACATTTTCTTACTTTGTCTAGTTTACGCTGTTTTGTTAAAGTTGTTGTTGTTATATTTTTGTATCTTTAAAGGAATATTTCACCAAAAATTATTTTATGTTATTTACTCACCCTCGTGTCATTCCGAACCTGTATGATCACACAGGTTTTGAAAGACATTATGGTTCGTAAATAACATAATTTTCATTTTTGGCCTTTCATCTTTTCCTTTAAGCACCATTTATGTCCCTTTTTGTGTTTAGTTGTTGTGTTTGTATTGACTTTTAAACATGTAGCAAGCATTATTTCTCCTCTCACTTGAGTGTAACAAGTTCAAATGCTTTTACTTCTGAATGAAAGCAAACTCACTTTACATGAGTGAAGTCTCCGTCCTGCGATCATCTGACAAAGAAACACTTTGCAAGACTATAAACACCCACAGCCATTTTTGACCTCAAAAAATTCCACACGTTAACAAACAGACTTGTACTATATAAGGAGATGGATAACAAACGCTTTTAACAAAGCTGTTTTTTGACGTGCCAACTTTCTAAAAATGTCCTGTAGTCATAATTCAGACTGGGCCCTAAACACAGACAAACTAGGGTAAGGCTTCAAAGCCAGGTTTTTTGTACATGTTGCCGAGCTGAACGCAGTTTATTCCGTACAATGGAGTAAACTAGGCCAGATGGCTTTGCTCACTTGTTGCAACCAGACTATGAAAAGTGTACTATAGTAGAGTGATGGTATCAGGTGGTAATACAATGGTAATTTGATATATAGGGTACTAAAAACTTGTTTGATTTAATTTGTTTAGCAAAATTAGTTGCCTCAGATTTTACCTGAATCTTCAATGACCTTTTAATTTAGAAAGAAATATAAAAAGAGATTGAATTTCTCTGTGAAAGCATAAAAGTGATTGAGACTGAATTTCTCTATGAAAGCATAAAAGTGTTCAAGCCAAATGTGTTATTGTGGAATTGCATATTTATGTGCATTATCAGAGCAGTAAAGTTGTGTTAAGAGAAATGGAGCCAGTACTCTAATCCAAAGTGAGGAAAGGTCAATTGTCAAATTCTCCCCACTCTTTTTTTTAGCCCTGCGCCTCACATGTTTGTGACCGTATGCAGTATGTGCGCTGAAGATGTCAGCGTCTAGCACATCCAAACATTTTTTGAACTGGAAAGAGGAACAGCTTTACACAGCATGAGGGGCTTCAAATATTTGAAACATTTTCAAAACCGCTTTCAAGTCCCATGCTTACTTTGGGATGCTTGTTGTTGCTCTCTTTTGTTGTGTGCAAAGCCAAGTCTTCTTTTTTTTGGATGTAAAAAATGTATGTGTACTCTTTGGAAGAAAAATGTGACGTCTGTTGAGAAAATAAAATGGAAAAAACACTATTCTGTGACTGTTATTCCCTGCTGAAACTTTACGCTTGTATTTTGTAACAGCATGACCACAAAGATCTAACTTTTTGGAGGCTTTAGTTTAAATCAGTGCAAATGCTTTAATAGTTTTTTCTGGAATTATCTACAAATTGAGTAAAATTAAGCTACAACATTCCTTATTTACTAATATAGTGTTTTATGTTTCTTCATTACACGGTGCTCTAAATATTGAATCTGTTTTTGTGCAAGTGAGATGAGTAAATGCATAAATGTTTCCACCACAGGAACTTTCCCCAGGACCTAGGGACTTTGTGGTGGTACTCAGTGTGTTTTGACCGCAGGGACCAGGGTCTAAATGAAGTTCCGGGTAAAATCTCCAACTCAAAAAGTCCCTGCTCACGAGGGACTGCTTTTTCAAAGTTCAGGAACTTTTAGGGTTGGGACTTGGGCGCTGAACATGCTGATTGGTTGAGTTCACGCAGCGTTTTGATTGGTTGACTCCAAGCAGCATTTTATTTCAACCACCACTTTTAAAGTTAGGACACAACCGGGTAACTTTGGTGGAAAATGGGCTTTAGTCTGGAACTACAATAACCATCATGTTCACACTTACACTGCCTCTGCACTTCCCTCACGAAAAAGAACTATGCTTCAAGTTTTATGAAGTATCCTTAATGTTCAAGGATACTTTATGTAGTAAGTATACTGATATCAGTAAGTAACTATTTCAATACTGCTTGGGACTAAATTGGCCCACTTTTTAAAGTATATGTTTAAGTGAACTATAAATGTGACGGTAGTAAACTTTAAGTGCACAATTAGTTCACGAATATGTTTCTCATCTGTACATGTTTTAGTTTATTAAAGTACACTTTGAAGTATACTCGTTTAGTAGTTTTATACTGCAAGTATACTTGTAAATTATCTTTAAGTGAACATAACATCATACTTAAGTTTTTATATTATTTTTGCACATAGTATACTACTCTGTTCCTATTTAGGTATTATTTTTGTATACTTGAAATATACCTTTAACTGTAACTCTTTCCATTTTAAAATATGTGAATAAGAATGAATAAGATGAATAAGAATAATAGTAATAGTAATAGTAATAATGAATAAGAAAGAAAAAAAAAACTATGTCTGATCAAAGAAAGATGATCAAAACACAGATGGAGTAGACTGAGTCCATCAACACCCCCAAAGTTCGTCATTTTGTTCTGTAACGTTTGGCAATTTTGATTTACATGCTGTTTAATGTTTGATGATAGCATTATTTTACATTTGCATGAGCAATCTTCTATCACTTGTTTCTGCTTCTTCCTTACCTGTGTTTTGGTGTCAGGAGATTCTCTAATCTTTCAGAATATGTGTAATAGCCCCCTACCGTATAACATGAAAGCTGGAAAAGCTGGAAAATTCTGTCAATGGTGGGGAAAGAGTAAAGTAGATTTTAAGTATATTCCTATGTACACTACCAGCGGACTAGCCTACACAAAATTCAGATACGCAGAATTAGGAACATCTGTTTACTTTATACATCAATATTTTCAAATAATTTAAGTTTAGAAAGTATGTAAAACTATGAAAAAAATGTTTAATTGGTTACTCAAAGTGAAGAGACTAATACAGCTACAAGCCAAATGTACTTAGAATACTTAATTATACTTTTACGTATATCTTGATCAAAAGACTGAGTACATGTATAGTCCAAATATACTTAGACCTTTCTGTCAGTATAAGTCAAGTATACTTAAGTGCAATTTTAAGTATATTTCTGAGAAGGATATTAAAAAGTAGACTGAAAGTTTACTTTCTTATTTTTAGTTTAAAAGAAGTATACTAATAGCACACTTGAATACATTTTTCGTAAGGTTACTCCTGATTTCTCTCAACATGGGGACAGGAGAGCTGCCAGTCAATAAATGGGAAAACAAAGTAACTTGCATTACTTATTTGAAAAAGTACATTTAAAAGTAATGCGTACTAGTTACTTAAAAAAAAGTAATCTGATTACGTAACTCGTGTTACTTGTAATGCTTTACCCCAACACTGGTAATAAATGGGATAATGTACAGTTAAATGGGTTTTAATGGCAAAACAAACCCCTTCAGGGAACTACAAAACCCCTTTGCTTCAGAATGGGGTCCTAATCATCCTCTCAGGGTTTGTTTTGTCATAATGACTGGCAAAGAAAAGGAATAAGAGGACAAACACAGCACACAACACAGGCCTCCACGTCTTATTTAATTCATTCCTGGAAATGAAGGAATGGAGAAATAGAATGAGCAGGAATAGAAAAGCTCCTTCCAGAAATACAGTGTTTGTATGTTGTGGCAGAAGGACAATGTTCCAATTAGACTGGGCTAATATGAGGACTTTAGCGAGAGCTCTAACTCCAGAGAAGAAATCAAATCCAAAACCAAGAGTCTGAGATGAAATGAAGACAAGGACAATAATGTTTCTGGAGAGAGAACATGCAGTTTATTTGTAGCACATTTGTGTGGATGTATGTCACAGAACACTGAGAAACTGTCCCAATGGACGCAATACAAAATGAGCCCTAAATCACTTAAGAACTAAACGCAGCAGCACGTCTAATGTGGTTCCCATTATAGAGTGCTCAGTGGGGAAAACGGGAAAAGATGAAGAGGAATTTTATTTATTTGAAAAAGCTGGCGTTGATAATACAGGGCCCGGGTTGCAGGGGGTCACAACGTGGAGGAAGGTAGAAAAAAGGAGGTGGATGGTGTAAGGAGGTATGGGGAGGTGGGGGATGGCTGAAACTTGAGTTGAGACTGATGGTTGGGTCTGATAATGGCTCAAACGGGCCCCTCGGTCAGCACTCGTACACAGGTCAGCGCTGGCAGATATACAGCACCACATCAAACTCCTCACTTCTCAGAACAGACCTGAGGTTGGAGGGGGAAAGAGTGGGGAAGATGAAAACGGCAAATAAAAAGAGAAATGAATCAGGTTGCGTGGACCATTAACTTTAAGGACAGATAAGATAAAGTGGACTTAAATGCTAAATTGTCAGTGACTATCATAGACACAACAACAGAAGATGAAGAACAGCTTTAGCAAAGCTTTTAGCAAGACTAGCTAGGGTGAAGTTTTAAGTAAGAATTTAAAAAAACTGGACCAAAACTTTGGAATTGATCCTTTGCTAAGCCTTGCTCTCCTTGGTTACTGTTGCTAACAAACTTTATAGAATATCCCTCAGCAATGAACTAGAGATTTCTGTGAATAGTCGCTACGTTCAAAATCAAATACGTCCCTTCTGTATGCAAAAAACAGTACACCAAAAGAGTAGTATTTCTAGTACATGAAGCCAGGAGAGGATTTATGAATAGAGGTGAAGCGACGCAACTGACACTGGTAGGTCACATGATAATGATAACATGGTGGATGTACTACTTCCAAATTTGATTCATACTACACACATTCATACTATATATAACACTTATTTTAATGGTTACAAAGTAAGATTGAAACCAAATGTAGTGCCTACTATACATATAGTGTGAGATTTCGGATAAGTATGATTTTCAGTAAAATGTGCTCATGAGATGAGGTTACTATCATTAACTAAAAGTAAAACCTTTTAAAGTAAAACATGTTCCTTACATGAAATAAAATAAACATTAACCAAAATGTAAAAAATTTAAACTTTTAAATATTATAAGTAAATATTTATTTCAGCTTGTTGCCAAGGCAACATTTCTCATTTTCATTTGGTTTAAGTAAAATAACAAATTAAAACTTTATAAAAGAAAAAATAGGGATATTCAAATAAAAATGGCAAAACACAACAAAATTGTAATTTTAAATAAAATATAAGAAAATATAAAAATTAAATTAAATTCAAAATGTGAATAAATATTATAATAGTATATCAAATATACTGAAATAAAATAAATACTAAATTAAATGATAAAAATAATTTCTCATTTTGTGTAGTTTAATCTGTACAAAAATATTATTTAGTTTATAAAGTATTAAAATAACAAATCTTAAAGGGATAGTTCACCCAAAAATGAAAATTAGCCCATGATTTACTCTCAATCTACCCTCAAGTCATCCTAGGTGTATATGACATTCTTCTTTCAGACGAACACAATCTGAGTTATATTCAAAATGTCCTGGCTCTTCCAAGCTTTATAATGGCAGTGAATGGTTGTCTTTTTTGAAGTCCATAAAAGTGCATCTACCCATCATTGGTCAGTGATTTAAATACAGTAGTGGCTATTTGCAAAATAGATGCTATTTACACTCAGTGAATATAGCATATTTTCTTAGCAATAATTGCTATTTACACTAAGTACAAATAGCGAGAGATGCTATTTACACCAAGTGTAAATATCAACTAGTTCCTATTTACATTAAAGCTACACTGTGTGATATTTTCCCCCATCTAGCGGTGAAAGGGTATATGACCATCCAGTAAATATTAGTTTCTTTTCCTCCCAATTCCGATTTCGTTTTAACTCCTACGGTGGCTGATTTAGTCCAAGATTAACATGGCTTCCAGTTCGATCCAGCAATCCCCCTCTTCACATTCGCCATCGAGTTGTAACGCGTGTGTCCGGGTGAAAAATATGGATAGCTCACTCAACGCAACTGGAGTCGATGCAAACACGGAGGCGATTGACATCAAACAGCCCGCACTTTATTCCCCGCGAAACCCCCACAAGAGTCCGGCACAAACTCCACTTCTGTCCACAGCATTAACAAAACAAAAATAAATTAATGTTAGCAACAGAAGACTGAAAATAATCCGCACACATGGGAGCTCGAGGCGCAGTGCACACACACACACACAGAACGCAGGCGCTCCAACCGGGGCGAACGCTCTTAAAGGGGCCACACTATTTTCCTACTCGTTACAGAGTGTTAAAACGCGAAAGGCGAAGCTTGAATTTACGGGTATGTCCCTCTTTGGCTAATGTACTTTCAAGATGGAGGGGCAACATGGCGACCCCCATTTGAACCCCTTACCCGTATGTATTTTCAATGGCATATTATAAACTTACGAGAAAACTTTATTACTTGAAAGAAGTAAATATACATTAATGAGCACATATATTTTTGAAAGAACTAAGTGTTTTTAGCTAAGAATAAACTAAAAAAGTTACACAGTGTAGCTTTAAGTGAAAATAACATATTTTCTTAGTTGTAGATGCTATTTACTAAGTGAAATAGCATACTAAATGAAAATAGTGATATATTATATTTACACCATGTAAAAGTAGCAATTCTTTGCAATATGTGTAAATAGTTAGCCTAGAAATCTAGACACACAAATCTTATTTGCAGCCAGGGTAGTCTAGCAACTCTCCGTTGGCTTGCGAGCTGGAAAAACCAAACTCTGGTCAGGCCAATCACATCGTGTATAGAGTCGGTGGGTGGGCTTAACATAATGACGGCAGAGTTGCCGCGTTTCCGGCAAACAGTGGTCTTTCGAATCGGCTTTGGCCGCGGATCTGGAAGACTTGGAGTTAAGCTTTTCTTTGAGAAAAGAACAAAGAACGGCACTGAAGTCATTCTTAAGAAAGCAAGATGTGTTCGGACTTTTGCCGACCGGATACGGCGAAAGTTTAATCCATCAACTAGCTCCGCTTCACCTTCTTCGTTGCTCTGGTTGGTTGTGGCACTATCCTATTGCGTGTAGAGGGAATTTGAAAGACAACCGTTTATCCTGCCCCTCGGATTGAGCCCTGCTAATGGTTCCCAGACTCAACATCTCGATGTGTGTCTGGCTTGTCAGGCTAGTAAATAGTAATTAGACGCTATTTATACTTTATTTTGACAGATACATACTGTTTGCACCTCAGTATTGTTGTACATTAACAGGATGCAATAATAACATAGAGTATAAATGATTATATTTATTATAATTATTAAATGGATGCCATCTTAATGGAACAATAAAAGCCTACACCTACCCCTAACCCTACCTAATAAATAATTGTATTATTATTAAACATTTCGTTAGGCACTTAATTTTTATTGAAAGTAAATGCCTTTCCAATGTGATATGTGATGGGAAAAGGGAGAAGAGCGAGCTCGGCAAAAGGTGGATTCGAACCCGGGTCGATCGTGTCAACTTAGATCCTGAAGCCTTACGCTTTACTGACTACCCCACTGAAAACATTGAAATATGCATGTCTTTTTTTTATGTTGTTTGGCCCAACCAGGCATTGTTAGGCGGAGTTAGTGCGAATAGCACTTGCCAACAAGGCATGCTATTTGCACTTGGTGTAAATAGACACTCTGTTTAAAATAAACCAACCATGTATGTGTGTGTAAAGTCTCCAAACTCATGATTAGACAAAGTAAATCAGGTTACTTAGCATGTGTGCAAGAATTTCAGGAAAAGACATGAAGTAATTGACTGTTTACATGGTGCATGATAGTGCGTAACCTAAAGTTCCTCCACCTAAAATCTTACCTCCAAAAGAATGATGCCTTACCTCCAAAAGAATGATTTAGACAAGCTGTTTCAACTAGCAGGGCTGTGCGCAGCTGTTATGGTTATGGATTAAGATAACAAAGGCTAAGAGAGCTTAGTCCAGCAGAGCTTCTCTGAACAGGCCAGGACTTCAACACTTCAACTTCAGTGTCACATGATCCTTCAGAAATCATTCCAATATGATTATTTGATGCTCAGTAAACTTTTCTGATTTTATACACACTACTTCATCTCTCCCTGACTGGGATGGTCAAAGACATTACCACCTCAGGACTCATGCCCCCACCTTTACTGCCCATGTCTGACCTTTAACCCCCTGGAATAAGGTGCGCTGCTGAGGCATGTCAGGGACCTTCTCATGTACGCGTGCACACAAACAGGGGAATGTGCTGTTTATGGGACCACAAGACTTTCCATGTCTATAGTAGCTCCTCCAGGCCTGTGGGCTTCTTTATACAAGCTTCAATTTAGCTACAAAATGGCCACCCACAAAATAAACCCCCTTTTATGGGCGCTAGTCATGAGCAATATAACGCAGGTTAAGACATGCCCGGGGCCGAGTGCGAGGGGAAGGCGTGGAGCGCCACTAGGGTCGCGGTATGCCAATGACAAACACTTGCTGACAAGCAGATGCCTGCCACATGACGTAAACAGCTACTAAATGTAAAACAGACTGGAGATTTTCTTGAATTTGCTAAAATGACTTGTGATAGTCTTGGAAGCTTTAGTATCAATGAGTTGAAAATGACATACTATTCAGTAATATCAGCTTTAAAAAAATAAAATAAAGTGGAGAAAAACATTGGTAAAAGAAAACCTAACCAATTTTAAAAATACAAATGTATTGTAAAATTGTTATTATGTATATACTATAATAGTATTTATTCATATTTTGAACAAGCTTTTATTTATGTATCATATTTTTCTTTTGTAATTTTACTTTAAGTTTGAGACATTTTGTCAATAATTTTATTATATATTTCTGTTTAGCCTTAATTTATTTTTATTTCAGTTTTAGTAATTTAAATGCTTCAACTTATTTTTAGTTAGTTGCCAAGGCAACATTTAAAATTGTATTATCTAACACACACACACACACACACACACACACACACACACACACACATACACACACACACACACGTCATACATATATATACATATATAAAATGCATGAATGAAAAAATTTATTAATTAATGAAAGA